>JADRCH010000114.1:6082691-6096134 GCA_019843965.1 Rhynchomys soricoides | reverse complement strand
TGTGTGTGTGTGTGTGTGTGTGTGTGTGTGTGTGTGTGTGTGTGTTTAGGCAGAGGGATCAAATACAGGCCCAACATACAGGTATGTAAAAATAAAAAGAGAGGCAGGATGAGGCAGGAAAGTGATATCCCAAAATATTGGGGTACTCCGGCAGTCAAATGTGGAGTCTAAGAGAGGTGTACAGAGAGGCTCCTCTGGTGGTACCCACTCACTAGTTCATGCCCTCAGGGAATAGCCTAGCCTCTGCTCGGGAGCCACAGTCCTTTTCCCCAAACATACCCAACTTCCCTAAAACCCCAAAGAAGGCAGAGACCCCCAGAACTATACTTTGAACACAGTAAGGGAGGAGGATGATCAGGAAGGACACAAGGTGACCAAAGGGAGAAAACAGCTCCCAGGTCAAAGTCCCAGGCTTTAAAGCAAAAACAAGATGTTCCGGAAAGCAGGGAGTAGGAGGGGTGGGTGGACACTTGGCTTTAAGACTAGGCCCCTAATCCCTGGAAGATCTCACACAGGGATAGGCCTGTCTCCCTAGCTCTATAAACAAAAGGGTCCCTTGTTGTCTGGCTGAATCCCAAAGTTCGGATGGGTCTTACCAGACCTCGGGGCTGGACCCTGGATCCTCATCTCAGGCAGCTGTTCTATCCACAGTCGGTCTTCCCTTCTGTTTCTTACACAGCTCTCATCTATAATCAACTGCCCCCTAGATGAACCTTCCACCAGACTAGAACTGGGGTGCTTATCCTCACCCTAGAGTGCCCCAGCATCCATCCATCCGTCCCTCCCCGCAACATCTTGCCTGCCATTCTGCCTACTGCCAGGAGGTGGCACTGTGCGGCTCCAATCCCAGGCTACGGTGCAGGCCGCATTCTGAACAACTGAAAACTCACTCCCTCCCTCTCTCCAGCTGCCCAACTCCCACCCGGTTTCATAGGTGGGTTACAGGGAGGGAAAATAAACACTGACATATACCCAGTCAGTGGTGATGCAAGCATGACCTATATTGTACCCAGAGCTCTGATGCAACAAAAGATGAATCATTAAGGAAGGCTTCCTGCTGGTGCTGCTGAGGGGAAGTTAGCCAGGTTGTCAACTACACAGAAAGTGCAGCCAGAGAGCTCAGTCTGAGTAAAGGCTGGGTGGCATATTCAAGAAGGGCGTTTAATTTCCTTCGTGTTTGTTGTTGGTTTTCCCCTATGGTACTAAGACACAAATCTATAGGGCCTATTACATGCTAAGCAAGCACTCTACCACTGAGCTATATCCCCAGCCCTCCAGGTGGGTATTCAGATTACAAAAGTAAAAGCCCTCTTCATGTGTATATTCTTGTAATATCCTCCCTGTTAATCTTTGCTGGAAACCTGCAAATTCCTGGGGGCTATCTTATTTGGACTACTCCTGGTCCTTAAAATCATGTTCAAACTCCTTCCCCAGGTGCCTGAGGGCCAGGGCAATCAGCCCTCCTCTTCAGCCTCACCTGGCCCAAGGCCCCCAATTCCAGGGCCTGATCCCTCCTCTATTATATCTCTCTGCCTGGAGTGCTCTCTTCAAGTCTCTTCTAGAAAAGTGACCTTCCCAGTCTTGCTTTAAAGGTCCCTTTCTCGGGGAAGATTTCTTTGACTTCCCTTCACCCACCCCCAAGTCTTCTCTACTGTTTACACCAATATTCTCACAAATCGCCATGCCATGATGACGTCTGTGTTTGTACATTTAATACCGATCACCTCCAAGGATAGAACACACACACACACACACTTTATAAAATTAAATCTCAGAATATACAGTGCTTGGCCTGGCAAAGAGTAGATGGTCTGAGAGTGAGTGGACAGATAGTGATTGACTCCAGGTGGCTCCTTTATCTTTCTCTAACATGGGGCAGGCTCCATAGTGAAAGCCCTTGGAGCTGTCCAACCCTAGGAAAGTGTGTTCCAGAGAGGGAGCTGAACTATCTCAATAGGAATTCCAGGCAAGGCAAAAGATCAGGTCACCCTTAAGGGTACCTGCAGAGGGAGCTTTGTTGAGGGGTGGGGGCCCCTCTCCATTCTCAAAGATTTCTACTCACTCATCTGCCCTTCAGTCAGCACTCCCATGGACAGGGGATAGTGCATCTGTTTCTTACTAACCTGTAAATGAAATTTGCAAGTTCCTTCCATTACTAATAAAGATTGTAAAGCACAGCCCTCTGATGCTTTCTTTGTAACTCTACAACTGCTGCGTGTATTTGGACATATTATTCATGCATCATAAAGTAACCTAAAAGTCATGAAACTTCCACAGATCCAGCCAGGTAGAGTATAAAGACACACTTAAATTACTTTATCACAAACATACCTTTAATATTTTTATAACCATATGTTAATACAATTGGGTTTGCTGTCCAGGGCTGTGCATTTTACTATGTTTCTAAAAATGTTTCAATGAGAAAGAGTCCACAGAGGGCCAGCAAGATGTCTCCTCGGGTGGTGCACCTGTGCAAGCCTGGTGATTTGAGCTCCGTCCCTGGAACCTGTGTGTCTTAGTTAGGGTTTACTGCTGTGAACAGACACCATGACCAAGGCAGCTCTTATAAGGACAACATTTAATTGAGGCTGCTTACAGGTTCAGAGGTTCAGTATCATCGAGGCAGGAGCATGGCAGCATCCAGGCAGGCATGGTGCAGGAGATGCTGAGAGTTCTACATCTTCATCTGAAAGCTGCTAGCAGAATACTGGCTTCCAGGCAGCTAGGATGAGGGTCTTACAGCCCACCCACAGTGACACACCTACTCCAACCCGGCCACACCTACTTCAACAGGGCCACTCCTTTTAATAGTGCTACTCCCTAGGTGGAGCATATACAAACCATCATACCACATAAAGATAAGAGGATAAAACCAACTCTACAAAGTTGGCCTTTGACCTCCATGTATGCACAGTGATATACTCACACACACACCACACAGTAACAATAATAAATAATAACAATTTGTAAAAGAAAGAATGAAGTTGTAGGCTTCACTGGTCCACACAAGGAGTCCATGGTACAATAGGGTTAAGGAGTCCTGACTCTTTGGGAGCCTGGGTCAGGTCTGCTCAAGGCCATGCCTTGTGATCTCAAGGTCAGATTTGGAGAAAGACTGGTGGCTCCCTGGACAGAGGCCTTCTGGTATTTAAAGTGGGGCTGTGATCAGGGCAGGCAAGCATCTGGCCTCACACGTGGACTCAGAGTGAGGAACTGAGAGAGGCAGTAGGTACTAGCCTGGAACCTACAGAGCCAAGGAATGCACTGGCTGTTGCTCCTGAGTCCTAGGAGACCCCAGCGGGCCAGGAAGATTTATGGTGAGGACCCCCCAGAAGAGAAGATCAATCAAATCCTCCTGCTGCCTCCTCACCAGCCAAGAAAGCATGGCAGGGGCGAGGCCGGGATCCTTCTGCCAGCAGAAGGCCTGAGGCCAAGTCTCTTCTGTACAGTGGCTTCTGCCACTGCTGCCCAGCAGAGCTCCAGGCCAGGCCAGCAATGAACCAAGCCGGGTTACAAACTTCTAGAATTAGCAACTCCTGGCCACAGGCTCACCCTGAGGTAAGCCCATCCTGCTCCTCATTTTTCAGCTGGGGAAAGTATGACCCTGCAAGTTTCTAAGTGAAGGCCACACAGTCAACTAGGAGATAGGACTAATCCTAGGCAGTCCTCTGTACAGCCCAGGCCTCAGCCCCTCTCCCCAGCACTGACTTACTGTTCTCTCTGCCCAATTTCACTCCAGTGTGCTTTCATTTGTTCGTTTACCACCAAAGCTTGCTGTCTATTAGGGGACTGGATATACAAGAGTGAACGGGACAAGGCTTATAATGTACAGCTGTGAAACCGCATCACACCAGCGGGACAAAGCAGCACATGCAATAGTCCAACACTTGGGAGACTAAGGCAGGAGGATCACTGCAAGTTCTGGGCCACATGATGAATTCTATATTGTTCTGAACTACAGAGTGAGACCTTATGTCCCAAAGGAGGAGGGGACAGCTGAAAAGATTGCTCAGTGGTTAAAAGTGCATACTACTTTTGGAAAGACCTGAGTTTAGCTCCTAGCACCCACATGGCTCACAAGCACCTGTCACTCTAGCTCCAGGACATCTGACACCCTTTCAGCTGCCACAGGCACCTGCACTCACATGCATACATCCATACAGACACACACATGCAATACTGAAATTAAAATTTATCTTAAAAGTTTCAGTCTCATTAGATGCCTTAAAGCAGGTATGTGGGTTGTGTGCACCATCTAGTCTGGAAGATTAAGAAAAGATAACAGCAAGTGTTACAAGCCTCCTGTGGTACCATTCAATTAATCAGTAAAACAATTCTTCTGTTCTTGTGCGGTTGACGCTTTGCAGGGTCCGCCAGGAAACAAGCAGAGAAACTCCAATGCTGCTGAGGTTTGACTCTGAATCGTTTCCCCACGGGCTCATGTGATGCCAGCTAGTGAGCTTTGGGGAGACGGTTTGATCCTATGTCAGCCCCGAGCCACAGCAATTCACTGTCAGTAGAGAGGGGAGGCGGGACATACACAGGAGCTAATGCCAGTCACCCAGGACACCGCTTAAGAGATGCTGGGAGTTCAGAAAGAAGCATGGGGGCAAATCATCAGAGATACTCTAACCAGGGCCTAACACTGTGGATGGGGGAAGGAGTCTTCAAAGGCTATCTGCAGAGGTGCAGCCTGGGAAAGGAAAGGAAAGCAGAGGGAGTGCATAAAACAGTGTTGACTCTGAGTTGATCATGAGGTGTTTCTATAGGTACACTGCCGGTAAAGTTCAGGGAGTGCCCAGGACCGGTTTGTTTCTCTCCCCTCACCCCTCATCTCTGTCCATGCTCCAGAGCTCTGAGGGCCATCAGTATGAGTGATGGCAGGCTAATCATCTGTACTTGGGTCTATGGAGGGCCCCTTGTCTCTCTCTGAGGACTCTTCAGCAAAGACAAGAGCAGGACAAAGGCTCCCCTCCCCCTGGCCTAGACTGCCCTCATTAGCATCATGGGAGCCTGCCAGCAGGCTCAAAGCTTCCTGCAGCTCAGCGCAATGCAGCCAGGCAACTGGACAGGCCAGCGCCTTTGGCACAGCCCCAACCCGGCAGATGTGGACCCTGAAGGGCCTATATGCAGCCGAACACCACCCACCTACCCACCCACCCACCCACCCACCCAAATAAGCAAGGCAGGCAGCCACCTCCTGCCTGCCTGCCTGTCAGCCTGCGCAGGGCCTGTTTGCATTGTCACCGCGGCAGCCAAAGCCAAGAGACAGAAGCACACAGTCCCTGAAAGGAGACACCTGCCTCCAGGAGCTAAACACCAGAGACTGTAACTGCTACCTCTATCTAGACTGACAGGGCACAAGCGCAGCAGCACAGACCAGGCAGGCTCAGCATTTAGGTGCCCAGCTGAGACCGCAGCTTCAGGGCATTGGTAGACAATAAGGCTGATTGCTTTGCTAGTACGGCAGTTCTCAGCGTGGTGAGGCAGGTAGCTTGTCAGAGCTGTGCGGTCTCAGACGGTCTTTGGAGAGATTGGTTGGGGGCTTGGGGATGGGAGTGTCTGTAGCTATCTGGATCCCACCTATTCAGGGGTAACAGACTGGGGGGTGAGAGTGATGGAGAAGCCTGATAGCCCATTGAATACATGGTGCCCTGGGGATTGCTAGAGAGGGGGGCGGAGCGCAGAGAAACAAACCTCCCTTAGCCGGTGTGGGAACAGCCAGAGGGCAGAAGGCCCGGCCCCTTGAGATCCTCCAGAGCCTGGGACCCAGGAGCACCGAAGGTCCCAGGCTGCAGCTGGGTGAGCCATGAGCTGGGAAGGGCTGAGGACCCTGAGCTGCCCGGGCTCAGCTGGCCAGGTTGTCACAGACATTGGGTGGGAAAAGGTTTTCTGGCCTGATCCCATAGCTCTGGTAGATCTGGAAGGGCCAGGGTCCTAGAAGACTTTGTCACAGGGTGGCAAGGGGGTGGGCAGGGGCAGGCGATATCATTGTCAGATTTCCATCTGCATAATGGAAGCGGAATGAGAACACACACGGAGTCTCCTCCAAGTCAGAGAACTCATGAAATAACCTGTACACATATCTCCAATTATACGGGCCACCCTCTGACTTCCCCTCAGGGGATTCTCTGTGGTAATCATAGCACCATGGGTTGATTTGCTGTGGGAAGAAAGACTGGCTCCCAGTAGCTTCTCTCTGAACCATTTGGCCTCTCTGACCTCTGTATGATGGAAGTGCATTTCCCTGTCCTGGGTTCTTGGGAGGATATGAACCCCCAGGACTTTTGTCCTCTTTCTGAGCTCCCCAACCTTGGGACCTGGGGCCCCATGTCCACTCTGCCAAAACCCATTCTTCCCAGTCAGCTCACTCATTAACACCTTGGTGTCACTGTCCCACGGGAGACAGGCTTGTCTACAGAATGGCCTTTGAATAAACAGCGTGGGGAAAGTACATTGGAATAAACAAAGAGCTGCTTGGTCCTACCCAGCTGTGAGCCACAGCTGCCAGCATCACTGGTAACCCTAAGGGTATAGTAGTGACACTCATACCTTGTCAGGAACCAACAGTACTGACTTCATTGGAATTAGGGCCTGCTTGACAAGAAGTACATGCCAGGTACTGGAAACATAGCCAACTACTCAGGGCCAGTGAAATCACGAGTCTTGGAGGAGAACTACAGCCACTTTATTGAACCAGAATAACCCCTAACTACATTCTAAATATTTTGTCCTTATTCCCAAAGATAAGTGTCGTTCTCACCCCTCATCTAGGAAACCTCTTTGCAACAGATGGAGGCCACCATAGAAAAGCACAAGTGATCAAAATGTAGAGTTGTAGAGCTCAGTTGCAATGCACATATCTATAACATAATTCCCGCACCTAAGGTTCAGGGATCATTGCAGAAGAAGGGGCGAAAAGATCATAAGAGCCCAGAAGCTGTAAGAGTGTATCTCCTACAAGTGTTTTAGAAGCTGTGTCCATGATGTCTCAACAACACGGCTGCTTTAACAAGACCTGAACAAGTCCTCCACCAACAGACATGCTAACATGGGAGGAGGAAAGCCCAAAAGGCCTCAGCCCTAGACAGAGAACTAAAAGGTAACTAAAGAATGCTGTGAGCAAGAGAGGTAGCCTTCCCCAGGGACCAGCACGCCAACAGATTATTCCCAGTACCAGCCGGCCAGCCCTGAAGATAGAAGTATAAGTCACATTGTATAGACTGAGCAGGTTGTACTCATGTGTTTAGGAGTGTGTGTGTGTGTGTGTGTGTGTGAGAGAGAGAGAGAGAGAGAGAGAGGGAGAGAGAGAGAATATATATGTAAATATAATAACAACTAAAGAAAAAAAGAGGCCATAAATTTGAAAATAAATACAGGGGGAGTCTAAGAGAGAAGTTGGAGGGAGTAAAGGAAGGGACGGATGATGCTACTGTGTTAATACTCTCATATGAGTTAAAACATAATAATAATAATGAAAATAATAATAATAATAACAATAATAATAATGATAAGCTGCTTGGAGGTTGATTCTAGGAGATTCTAGGTTCCAGTTCCAGAATCCTGTGGCCAGTCTTCTCACAATCACACCTAAGCCTCAACAATAACAGAAAGCTCATCTCAGCCTGAGTCCAGAGGCCATCATCACCTGTGCTATGGATGCCGTGGCTCCCTGAGTCCTTAAGTCTCTGCCAGCAGCTGCCCTCCACTATGGCTACCTACAAAATCCCTAAAACATGTTCTGACCAGCCCCCTACCTGCTCACAATCTTCACTATGGCTCCCATTACTCTCAGGGAACTTCAAATTTCTGTTGACCAGACTCCAAGCCTTCTCTGGCCCAACATTCCCATTGACCCTATCAGCAAAAACTACAATTGCCAAAGCACACCCCATTCTTCCCAGTGGTGCACCTGCATTCGCACCTGCCACCCAACTTCCACTCTGAGCCCCTGATAAACTCCCACCCATCTCCCTGGAGCTAGCATTCTCTGGGAAACCTTCCATGACTACTAAGTGAGACACGGTCTTCTGGTTGGCGTCTAGGACAATCCTTAATGCATGGCTTCAACTACCTGACTGATCAATGTATCCAGCATGGCCTTGTTCAGCAAAAGAGCTAGGAGTGGCCAGTAATCCAATGGATGAAAATCTAAAGCTTTACTAATCAATAACCAATGGCTACACATGATCCTTTGCATTTAAGTTAATGCAAATTAAACAAAATGACAAGCTCATTGGTGTGTTAGACATCCTTCAAACAATATATGTGTTTAATGGCTGTCATATTGGACAAGGAAGATCTAAAACTTTTCTATCTGATTTGGAAGTTCTAAGGATGGCCTGGGCCCTGAAAAGGTGGTAACTCAATGACCTAGTGCTGGGTACCAGCTCGGCCTAGCTCCTACCCCATGCTCCTTGTCTGTCTGAATTTCACTGTCCTTTTTTCAACCTGGCCCACACACTGTATCAGCATTTGACAAGGACTTTTTGATTGATTCTGTCACCCACTGCATTGAATCATGCTCATGTGGACTTGGGAGACATTGGACAGATGGAACCCTGCTGAATAACCCACCTGCCCACCCTTAGACTCCAGCAGCTCCAGGCAGAAAACAGCCCAGCCTCTAAAGCTAGGCCAGCAAGTCTCTCCAAAAGGTAGGTCCTGCAGAATGTGTGGCCAAGGCATATCTCTCCATAGGCAAACAGTCCAACATGGGCCTGAAGACCCTTCATCCCTACTTGTCTCGGATAGAAACTTGGGGTAGGGCTTGGGGGAAAGGAGCTGCAGGGGTTGGCCTACAAAGCAAAGGAGGGCTGGAGAGGGGAGTCAGAAGCCCCCCTCCTTCCCTGCTATCAGCACTGCAGTCCTCCCCCACTTCCTCTCTTCGAAGATCACATCCTGTTATTGTGTGGAGAGAAAAGCCCAGGAGCTGGGGAGGGGCAAGCCTCAAAGCAAGCCAGTGGGGAGAGCTGGAAGGAAAAGTGAAGTGGGGGAGCATTGCCTCACCCCAGGTAGCCTGGGCAGGAGTATGGGACCCAGGAGGAAGCCAGCATTCGGTAATCCCATAGGTAATGCTCAGGACAGGATCTTCCCAGATACCTCCCAACCTTGCCCCTCAGGACCCTTCAGTTCAGCACAGACTTGTTCAAGGGCCTTCTGGTCAGGCCTAGGATGCCCACATCACCAAGCTCCTCCCATGGCACTTACCTCCAGGGTTCTTTCCTATTCCAACTTCCACTCCGTTGTTTGTTGTTCGTGAGGCTCTGAAGTCAAAATGGGTGGTCCTTGCTGGCTACCCAGCCTTACCTGATATGAGACAGGCCCACAAAAGCCCTGCTGCTGAGGGGTGATTAATATTCCTTCACACACATGCCCTTTCCTCTTCTCTTCTGTTAGGACAGTCCCATCCTAGTCCTGTTTCTTGGAAAAACAATGCTTTCTTATAGACTTTTCTATAGATCTTTCCATATAATCATTTGTATGAAACATAGATATTTTGCGTATATTATTTTGAAGTCCCATGACAGTCCTTGAAGATGAGTGTTAACATCTCCACTTAACAGATAAGGAAACCAAACCTCAGGATGATAGTGACTCACCCAAAGTCACAAGCCAGTACACCCAGCAGCAATACTAGGCCTTAAACCCAGAGTGATTCTGACGCAGGCCAACCTCTTCTAGAGCCTGGCTGCTCTTTTCTGCTCACTTCCACCCAGGCCCTGGCGACTCCCTTCACCAAGTGTATCATACCAACTGTCCTTACTCAGTGGCCTCACTGTCATCTACAGAGCGTATCCTCCAACAAGCAGGCCCTTCACTGCCTCCACACAGACCATTTCCGGTCCGGGTCTGTAGCCATCTTGCCCATAAAGAAATAGAGCCGCTGGGCAGTGGTGGCACACGCCCTTAATCCCAGCACTTGGGAGGCAGAGGCAGGTGGATTTCTGAGTTCGAGGCCAGCCTGGTCTACAGAGTGAGTTCCAGGACAGCCAGGGCTACTCAGAGAAACCTTGTCTCGAAAAACAGAAGGAGAAGGAGAAGGAGAAGAAGAAGATAGAGCCATCTTCTCTATGAACTCTAACTGTCTGCTGGCCATCTCTTCTCTTTCCTGACCTAAGGGGTCTGGAGTGCTAACATTGGGTGTAGCCCTGAATTTAAATCTAGTTCACCTTGCTCAAGCCCCTACCGACTCAGGGCTTTGTGTCCTCCCTGAGTGATCCTTTACTCCAACTCATGGTAATTAATCTCTGTGAGTAGGTGACGTGGTTTACCTGGGGGTGGAGGTGGTAATGACATAGTGACAGCTTCTGAGGAACACATACATGTTTTATAAAAAGAGAAGCAGGTAGGGAGCAACGTGAGGAGGACAGACAACTGGCTGGATTCACAGCCCCTACCCCTGGTCTTTACCATTCCATACCAGCCTTTCAGGTCCTTGCTGCTGTCAGACATGAAGCTCCGGAAGAAAAAAGACAGTCTGCGGGAGTAGAAGGGTTGTCCGTGGCCTACTGGAACCTGACTTTCTGTACCCTAAGGTGCTGTGCAGAGGGCTTAATCAGACTTGGTTCCAGCTCTGAGGGGCTTGTGTTTCAGTGAAGAAGCAAATAAATAAGCAAATGTTAGGGTGTGAAGAGCCAGCATACAGGGGGTCCCATGTGGATGCAAAGGAGGCACTCAGTCCCAAGGAGTCAGGAAAACTTCCTGGACTTTAGGGACGATTCAACCAAATGAGAGTGGGCAGAGAGGAAGATAGGCTGTTCTGTGAAAAGGAACCTAAAACTCAACAATGGGAGGTCATAAAACAGTGAAATAGTCTAGAACAGAAAGAAAGGTAGTACAGTAGGCATAAAAGAGTGAGGGGTGGGGTGGGGGTGGGGTCCAGTTATAGAATGCTTGCCTGACATGCTTAAAGCCCTGGATTTAGCTCCAGTCACTGAATAAACCTGGTACTGTAGTGCACACCTGTAATTCCAGCACTCCAGAGATAGAGGCAGAAAGATCTGAAGTTCAAGGCCATCCTCAGCTACTTAGTGGGTTTGAGGCCAGCCTAGGCTACGTGAGACCCTGTCTCAGAAAAACGAACAAAACACACACACACACGAAAACAGAGTGGTGAGAAAAAAGGGGAACAGATCAGCAAAGTACCTCAGGCAAGGTCTCAGGGCACTTTTCTTTCCTTGTGGAGTCAAGGATTCTGGGCTTCAGGGACAACATTGTCTAGGGGCAGGAAGAACAGGCCATCTTCTCATCACTATGAGATACAAGGCTTAAAAAGACATTTTCTCTCTGGGTCTCGGTCTCCATCAATGACCTCCAGGAGCCTGTTTGTCCTCTCAATGGCCAGAGTCCTCAGGCTCTCTCTGTCCCCATTACATGGAAAACTTTATTTCTCCTGAGAAAAATCCTTCTAAGATGGAGAGCAGTGTCCCTGAGCCCTCAAATTGCTACCTGCATCTTTTCCTCTCTGCGACTCTTTCCAGCCACCAGCTGCCTCAATGTTGCTAAAACCAATTAACTCAGCCTTTCCATGCATGTCTGGCCCCTCAGTTGTACTGAGTGTGGCTGGCCACTTCCTCCACCCAAACACTATTCTTCCTCCTCTACCCTCTGACTTTCTCTCCTATCCCGGCAGTCCCTCAGGTCTATAAGCCTAAGACCCATTTTTCTCCCCTTCCCAAGGCCAAATCCTACTTTCCTTGCCCTGGGCCAGGGAAAGGCATATCTGAGAAGCTTCCCAGTAGCTAGGCCAGATATTGACACTCAGGGTGAATCCTACTCTCTCCCTGAAGGAGATGGATAGAAGCCAAGAGTGCAAAATGCTGCTGAGACTAGAGACAGGCTGGATGGGAATTAACCATGAGACTATTGAATTCCCAATATTTGAATCTGAGCTAATCCATATCTCTAGATTTGGGGTTGAGTACTGAGGTCCAAAGAAGAAGAAAGAAAAAAGCCTTTTCAGGGCTTCTTAGCCTATGTAACAGGTAGACAGAAAGACCCAATCCTGTCCCTAGAACAATACTGTCTTTGATACCAGGAATCATCTGACCCTGAATGGAAAAGATGACACCCTAGGGTCTTCCTTGAACTATCCCTGTTGATCTGTCCATTTTTGTTCATTACCACTCGTCTTGGCTTTGATTTTTGAGATTGTTTCATGTAGCCCAGGCTGGCCTGAATGAAATTCACTGTAGATTAATACTAATTGCTTTCTAACTGATTAACTCTAGTTGTGTGGGTTTGTATATTCAACATCGCCCTGCTGAAATGCAAGCTGCAGTGGAGAGCATCTATGTTTGTTTCGTTCAATGCTGAACCCTCACCAACAGAACAGTATCTGCTCAGAGCAGGTGCTCAGCAAATGCTTGTGAAATGAGAAAACAGAAGGGTGCCCAGCCTACAAACTCCCAAGAGACCAAACATCCATGCATAATGGCCTCCCCGAGACCCAGTCTCTTTCTCAAATTCCATTCACGAAACTCAAGCACCTACAGGGCACTCACAACGGTCTGCAACTCCAGTTCCAGGGAATCTGACTCCCTCTTCTGGCCTCTGTGGGCACTGCACCTATACACATAAAACACCTATATACATAAACTATTTTTTTTAATTGTTTATAAGAAAAAAAAAAGGCCTGGTGTAAAAAATGCAGCACCCACTAAGTCATCAGGAAGCCCATGGACACCAATGGTGGGTAACAGCCCACCTAAGATCTCACTAGGAGCAATGGCTCCAACCAGGGAAACTGATCTAACAAGAAGGAGGAAGCTGGCCCAACACAGAGAGGGCCAGGCTGTCCAGGCTTGCAAGCACAAGGACAGGTTACTGAAGCCCTGTGGAGCCTTGCAGAAGGTGAAAAAAGGAACCCCCCAGAGAGTAGCCTCCTTCCTTCCTACAGGTTTGCTCTGAGATTAGAAGCTAGATCCTACTTCCTAAGAGCAGTGCAGCCAAGCCCTGCTAGCCTTGTCCCTTAATGTTCCCATTCTCTGACTCTAGGGGGCAAAGTACACAGACAAAGTCCAGGCCCCTTGTAAAACTTTTATTTAGAAATCTTCCCCATATAACCTTATATATATACACACACACTATCACCACCACACTGGTATTTTTTTTGTTTTGTTTTGTTTTTGTTTTTCAATAAAGAGTCACACGCCCGCAGTGTTGGTCTCTAGGCTGTACAAATATCAAGGTACCCGGAGTAGTTACTCCTCTTCTGCAGAAAAACACAGAGACCAACACAGCTCATCACATACAGTACGACACTGACGGAAAGTGCTGGGCTTGCCCACAGACATGGCGTGCTATGTACACAAGCTGAGGCAAGCCTTCGGCAGAGGGTCATGTACCACTGGGATCCCAAGTACGGCTGGACCCACCCAAAAGGCCAAAATAGCTGTCAGCTCACTACAGTTGTTGTCTGTCAGCTCACTACAGTTGTTG
>JADRCH010000114.1:6038813-6075236 GCA_019843965.1 Rhynchomys soricoides | reverse complement strand
ATCACCCCCCCACAGACCTCACCCACCATCACTCTCTGATCACCCCCTCACAGACCTCACCCACCATCACTCTCTGATCACCCCCCTACAGACCTCACCCACCATCACTCTCTGATCACAGATCGATCCCCCCCCCACCAACCTTTGACAGCGCTCTCCTGCTGCTCTACCTTCCTACCTTGTCCTGTAATTCTTTCCTATCACCTGTCCTACACTCTGCCCGCCTCTCAGCTTCCCTCACCACAAGGGCCCAGCAAGGAGAACGACTTCTCGCTCCAATTATACCCGCCTGGCTCCAACAACGCAGGTAAGCGGCAGAAGGACTAGAAGCGGATGACAGTGTTACTCACCGCATCCTAGCAGAGGTTGAGAAGAGCTGCCCTCAGCAACCGCCTTAGATCCTTCTCTCCAGCCTGTCTACCCACCCCCGCAGCTTCCAGAGGAATTCACCCTTTGTGGGGACCCTCACCTCTGCTGCAGAGGGACATTCAGAAACTGGCCCAGAACTCATATTCAAAGAATCCCTCCTACCCAACAGTAGTCAGCAACCTCCGCGGCTTTTTACACTCACCCACATGCCCGCACCCTCGAAACTGCAGGCGACCACCCCCGGTTTCGACACAACTGTCGCCCCCTAAGTACCACCGGTCCTTCCTGACAGTCTCACAGGGAGCCCCTCTCCCACTAGCGGGAGAGGTGGGGAGACTCTGGTCTCTCTAGGCTCTTCCGTCCTGGAGTCTTAAGCCACCGCCCCTCCTCTCGACCCTCGCCTGCACCCGGAGTGCAGCAGGGGACCGGGATGCTCACCTGCCTAGTGAGGCGAGCGGCTGGCTAAGGCTGTAGAGCAGCGCTCGGCCTGGGCCGGCGGGGGCTGCCAGCGCAGGCGGGCTCAGCTGCACCATGCGGCCGTCTCCAGGCAGCTCTGCAGGAGCCGGGGCAGGCGCGGGCGCCGGGGCAGGTCCGGGAGGTCTGCAGAGCTCGGTGGTGGGCACCCGATGACGAGCTTCGGCTGCTACCGCGTCGCGGCCCTTTAAGTCCCTCGCGGCACCGCCCCCACCGGCGGGGCCGCCCCCCGCGCCGCTGCGCGCGCCTAGCTCGATAACTGGGGGCTCAGCCGGGGCTGCGCGGCTGGTCTCCTTGGCGACGCCGTTGAGCAGGACTAGGTGCGGGGGGGCCATGCGGGCCTCGGCCGCGTCCTGTCCCTCTAGTTGCGGGTCACTGCGTGCCGCCTCGCTCGGCGGCCGCTCCGTCATCCTGTAATGGGGTAAGGGGCAGAGAGGAGATCACACACTGAAATCTGAAAAGCGGACAAACTCAGCGCCACGTGGAAGCACACCCCAACCCTACTGGCGTGAAGGGCCCGCGGGCCTGGGCCTGGGCCTGGAGAAATGTTGGGGTGTCTCTAGATTGGGAGAAAAGGGTGGACCAAGCCCAGGAGGTACAGTGTCCAAGGGTAGGAATAGGGCTGGAAAAAGACGGCAGAAACATTGGAAGAAAAGGAATACAGCCAGCGAAACAAAAGTCGAAGGGGAAAAAGGAGGAAGGAAATGCAGAGAGAAGAGAAAGATCACCCAGTCCCTCCTTCTTAGGCCACAGGGGAAGGGGAGGGAACAAATCCCCGAGCAAGCGTGTCCTTCCCGCCACCCTTTTGGTTTTGGCGGGGAATCTGTCCAGTGCTATAGGAACCTCTCCGATCTACTGCTACACACATGCGCCTTAAATATACACCCAGAAACATCATGGTGGTACAGTAGGGTGTGGAGGCTGCAAGAACTGTGCTCTGTTCAGCTACAGATGTCAGAAATATTCCAGGGGAACCCGTTACTTTCCACCAATATCTTTGGGCCAAGAGGAAGGTTGCCTACACTAAGCAAATCCACCGTTGTATTCTGCAAGTAGCTACCCTATCATGAGAATCAAGGCATGAAGCTGACTCTGGATTCTGGCCCTACTACCCTCCACACTCCACCCCATCCTGCTCAGCTGGACTCAAAACTAAGCTTAGATCTGGAAGGGAAGCCTAAGACACTGGAAAGTACTCTTGCAGTCACTAGAATCGGGGCTCCCCTCCTGATGGAGAAAAGATAAAGAAGGCCCTCAATTATCCCAACGAAGTGCCCCTCCCCATATACACCTTGGCATTCTCCATACATGGAACTCAGATCTCACTGTTTTACTGTCTCACGTAGACCCTGGAGCCCAGAAACTTGCTAGGCTCCAACCATACTCCCAAGATGAGCATAGCCACTCTGTTTCCCACCAGTTTGAGAGTTCTTGCATCACCTGGCTTCATTCAGATGGCACCTGACCCAGCAACAGGGCAGACACATGATCTATAAGACTCCAAAGTTGGATGGTGCTTGTGAGTTGTTTTAATTAAAAAAATAAAATAAAATAAAAATACTCCGGGCAGTGGTGGCGCATGCTTTTAATCCCAGCACTTGGGAGGCAGAGACAGGCGGATTTCTGAGTTCGAGGCCAGCCTGGTCTACAGAGTGAGTTCCAGAACAACCAGGGCTATACAGAGAAACCCTGTCTCGAAAAACCAAGAAATAAAAATTAAAATAAAAATACAATGAACTCACAATCTGTGGTGGCACATGCTTATAACCACAGCCCTGAGAAGGAGGGTGAGGACTTCTGAGTTTGAGGTTAGCCTAGGCTATACAGTATCCTATCTCCTCAACATATACATTTGCAAATGTATGTGCATATATACAGACACATAAATAGCCACTTTAACAAGCTTTATAAATTGTTCAAACTCAGATTTCTGCTCCCAGGGTCATTTTGTTGCATTTTAATTTTTATTGTGTTTAACATTTATTTATTTATTTATGAGGGTACACGACACAGCCACTAATGTAGAACTTAGAGGACAATTTTCAGGACGTAATGATTTCCTTTCACCTACCTGGGTCCTGGGGGATCAAATTCAAGCTGTCAGGATTGATAGCAACAGCCTAACCCACCGAGTCAACTCACTGACCCAAAATGGGATGTTTTAAAAGAGAAAATAAATTTTTAAATGTCCAAATCAGTTCCAAAAAAGAGACTGTCTAATCACTGACATGGAGCACACACAGAGCACCAGTTTGGCCACTGCAATGCTCTGGACCAGAGTTATCCTGGGGAACTGATTTGCTCCTCTTAAGGAAAGGAAATTGGACCTTCTTCAGCCTTCTCCAAAACTCAGGTCTATAGCCAGACATGAAATGGGCACCAAGGACTGCAATTCAGGCTACACTGGCTGTTCAGGCTTAGCCCTGTCAGGAAACAACAAACCTTCCAACACTTGTTACACATAAGCTGCAAAGTCAATATGGGTCTGTGATGCTTCTCTGAAATTGAACTCACAATTAGAGTGAAAACAAAAGGTGTAGATACATAGAATACCACAACCACCGGAAATGAACCAGAAGTATAGTAGCCATCCTGGCTTCCCTCCCTGCTAGTGAAGTGCACCAGAAATAAACCAGCTCCGGGTGAAATTTATAAGCCAGAGATGCTGTATGACCAGTGCTTTGGTCCCAGCTTCTAAGAAACAAACATGCACTGCATTAACTGAGCCCCAGCTTCCCTCTGACTCCCTGATTAATTCTGCTGCATTGACTGAAGCAGGTTCTCAATGGCCAAAGGGGACACATATTCCAGAGGAGTTGACCCTCCAGATGCTATAAATATTCAAGGATTCCAGTAGAATTCTCCATGCTCAGCTCCTGGACCTCAGGTAAAGCTCCTAAGACCAGGATCACCCCCAGCAGCCCAGGGGTTAACACTAACACCTATTATGCAATTGTTTTTATCAAAAGAGAATGGAAAAGGGAGGGGGCTCAGGCCAGACTGGAGCACTCGACCATCACAGCTCTTTGTGCTGCAGAGACCCAGGTTGCAGCCTCAACCTCATCTTCACCTTCCAGTCGCCCCAATACTAGCAGGTGACAATATTCGCCTGAACAAGGGGACCAGAAAGCTCCTTTCTGGGCGGCACTGCATCTTCTCCAGCAACTCCTAATGACCCAAATAATAGCTCGGAGATTTTGTTTAATCTACTTATTTTAAAAGAAATAGCGTTGGCCTAAGACTTGGTTGGCCTCCCATCCCTCCACACTCATATGCGCAAGACAGTGGAGAAACACAAAGCCTGCACCAAAACCTAATCCGACGGTGAGCAACGCACTATCTCTGCCACCACCCGAGTGGCGAGTGGCGATGTGTTCCGGCACAGCTTCTTAGGCCTTAGGCCTTAGCTGGATGGCCTTGGCCGTTTTTTCCTGCCTGGAGCTCCAAGCACAGCCCGCGCCACCCGGATATAGCCACAATAAAGTTACCGGCCTTGTGAAATGTGCTCGGAACCGGGACCATGGGAGCGGCCTGGAGGACATAATCCAACCAGCTGGTTTTATCCAAGGCCGGAAAAAGGAAAAGGCCCTGCTGGAGGCCTGAAGCAGCTTAGTGGCAGTCAGATCTCGGGTTCTTAGCTTAGGTTGGTTCCCCCACAATCTTCTCAGTTCTGAGCCTCCCCCACCCCAGTCAATCTTTTCAGTTCTGAGCCTCCCCCACCCCAGTCCATAACCCAGAATACTGTTGTTTCCACAAACATTGTCCCTCCCTCACTCATCCACCCCCCCCCTCAAGACTCCAGGACGCAACTAACCTGGGGCATATTTAGAGAGACCGACTGGGCTGGTTAGGACCTCCACTCCTCCGCTGGAGAGGGGTCGAGATAGGGCCCCGGAGCTGAGTTTTCCCGGCTCTCGTTGAGAGACCAGCAGTTACTTAGCTTGCCGTGAGGTCCTGCGCGGTCTGCCGCGCCCAAAGCGAGTTTCCAGGAAAGATGGGGGTGGAGAGAAAGAGGGAGGGCGAGAGAGAAAATGGGGGGTCAGTGGCTGGGAATTACCTCGTGTGCCCCGTCATCCCAAAGAATAGCAAACGGCTTTCCGCCTCCAACTTGCAGGTGTTTGGAACCCCCCTCCCCCAAACACATCCCGATTTTTAAAAAAAAAAAAAAAATGAACCCTACACCTGACCAATCAGGAATAACTACTTAGTCCAACAACAACAGCCTCTCCCGGCAGGCTGCCCAGAACATGTTCGAACCCTCTAACGGATCTGTATAATTCAGTATGGCTGAATTTGTTTTCTAAGCATGGACGTCTCTATGCGGGTTGCTCCACAGCCTGAGCCCAGGCTCCGGTTGCCACCAAAGCACGAAGGTGTAATTCCCTATTTGACGCGGGTGGAGAGGACGGGATGGAAAAAAAACAAAAACAAAAACAAAAAAACAAGTCTTCAGGCCTTCG
This sequence comes from Rhynchomys soricoides, assembly GCA_019843965.1. Classification (NCBI taxonomy): domain Eukaryota; kingdom Metazoa; phylum Chordata; class Mammalia; order Rodentia; family Muridae; genus Rhynchomys; species Rhynchomys soricoides. The sequence continues at coordinate 6,069,933 of JADRCH010000114.1, read as the reverse complement.
TTGCTGGGTCAGAACCTGGGAGCCCTGGTCTCATTCTCTTCATGACCCCATCTATTAAGTTTCTGCTCAGTACAAGGCAGAACCCGCTTCCAAAGGTCCTAGTTCCCCGCAGGGATGAAAGGGAGAGGGCTATATATCTATTTTAGTTGAGTCCCTTGTTTTCTTTCTAATGGAGGAAGAGATAGAAAGTAAGGCTTTTCTACACCTTTTCCTCCACCACCTTTGCAGAAAGATTTTCGAATTTTCGGAGTTTTGACCGGCAGAAAGTGAGAGTAACTCTTATACTCTTTTGCAGCAATAAACAAAGCAAAAGGGAAGGTGGGTCAAAGTGGACCCGACGCCGCTTCCAAGAGAGGTAGCTGGATTTCGTTTGCTTTTATTTTTGGCCTCAGTTTTTTGTTTTGTTTTTTTTTTTAATTTGTTTTTGCCAAGATGTCCACTACCCAATGGTACATCGAAGTCTTGCGTTAATTGCGAAGGCTTCCTTCTCTGCGGCTTCGGCGGAAGCTCAGAACTGCCACCTCCCTGGGTTTCAATTCAGTGCGGGAGGTTTTCTTTCTCCTTTCTAATCCAGAGAAGGAGGGGAGGGGAGACGCAGGGAGTTCACTCGTTCCTGGTGTTACTTGAGGTTAATGTTTGTTTTATGGAGTGAATCTCTATTCCGACTACCTCTTCATTTTCTTTCCCTACCCCAAACTTGGCAAGTTACGGGGGTAAAAAAAAGCTAGGGAGGGGCATAAGACAGGACTGCTTTTGTTCTCCGTCCAAAGAAGCTAAAGGGTAGAGCTGGTGAGCTTTTTGTTCGATTGTTTTAATTAAAAGCGGCTATTAATGGTGATGGTGATGATGACGAAGGTATTAACAATCGCAGTAAAAGGAGAAAACGCGACCCTTTCTTGTCCAGCTAAGGTGGCCCTGAAGGGGTCCTTCCAAGGTAAGCGGGCTCCAAGGGCAGCTAACCCCGGTAGGGGGTCTGACCCGACCGAGATGGGGGAGGAACTGAGAAAATGTCCCCCGGGACGATCCCGAGGACCCCTATCCCTGGCACCAGACCTGGAAAGTGTGTCCATTGTCCTTCCCGGCCTCTCTCCCAACCACCGCGGACGCACCCGCGAAACTGACCAGAAATAGGCGAAACCTGGGCGAATCCAGGCCCGGCGCTGCGGGAGGGAAGACGCTGGCTTCAGCGAGCGCTGTTCATCTTCCAGATTAGAAGAGCCCCCCCCACACACACACACCAGGGGACCCCGCAACACCAAAGCACAGGAGGCCACCGGACAGAGCTGCCGCCCACTGAGTTCTGTCCGCCCATCCGAGCCAATACTGGCTCCCGAATACATCATAATTTGGAATAAAATGTGAAATCCCGCTCCCCGCCCCCACGCCGACGCCCCCACCAGCGCCGCGATCTGTCGTTTGCCCTCCCCCCACTCCCGCCCCCAGCGATTTGCAAACGCACCTCTAAAGGACACAGGCACACAGGCACAGGACTCTTGGTGGACAGGACCACACATGGTCCAGCCCCAGAGGAGGGAAGCAGATGAACACAAGCCAGCTCTGTCCCACAAGCCGGCGTAGGCAGACCGACATACTGTCCAACATGACACAGCGACATCAGCCACACGCAAACGCTCACAGACACACAAGCTCACAGGGTGGGGATCACACCCGCCCACCATAACGAAGCCAGCCTAACACTTTGTCCAAGGCCACACACCGCGACACACCGGACCGACCTTATGGAGAAAAGAAACGGGGAAATTTACATACAACGAATAAAACGCAGAGGGGTCGGAATCTCCACACCCAAACAGCGCAGGGTTTCACACTCCCGCACACGACCTAGCGCCAAAAGCCCACGCGGGGAGTAGCCACCGCAGCCTGCCGCTCACGCAAGCACTCTCAACCCGGCCGCCCGCACACACAGCCCAGGAGCAATGGAAGCCGCCAGCGCCTTGCGCTTTTCTGTCTATTGCGCAAGGGGAAAAGGGGAAGGAAGGAAGAGAGTCTCCCCGGCGGGAGGGGCAGCGGAGGGGCGTCGTGGAAAGTGCCCCCCGGGAAGAGACGGGGCGAGGGAGCCGAGGCTGCGGTGCGCAAGGGGAAGGACGGAGGAAACGGACGGACGGGCAGTTCTATGGGAGGAGGCTGTCGCCTGTCCCTGGGAAGAAGGCCGGGATGCTCACGTTTTGCGCCCTGGGGGCGCGCGTGGCCATGTTGGGCAGCCCCCGCCCGCGCCTCACCGCGCGCTCTAATCCCGCTCCCGCCCGCGGCCTCGTTAGCACCCGCCGTGTGCGCCGCCGAGATAAGGCTCCGCCGCGGGCCCGCCCGCCCCCGATAAGCGCCTCGGCCATTATGGGCCAAATGATTCATTTTAATTTGGCAATTTCTCCGGAGGGAGCGGGGATGGGTTGCGGCGCTGTGCTGACCCAGGAATGCGCAGAGGAGAGGGCTGAGCGCGTACTCTGGGTCCCGGCGGGTCCAGCCCATTCCCCACCCCCGGCCTCTCGGGATTCCCGCTCCCTACAAACAACCCCACTCGGATCTCCGCCTTCCAGATGCTCCTTCAGCGGCTTTGGTCGTTGTCTAGCCTCTTAAGACCACTGTGTCTCCCGAACCATTTCCAACCTTCCCTTCTGCATTTTTTCTCCTGTCTTCTCCAAAACCAGTGTGTCTGTTTTCTCTTATTTCTATATACCAACACCCAGCTCCTCGCTGACCCTCAGCAGCAGCCCCTGGCCGCTCTAAAACTGGAATTACTGAAAGATAAGGAGCTGGGGGCGGGGGGGGGGGGACGGGACAGAAGAGATGTCAATCGAGAGATGAAAATGTCCCTTCAGCTTGGTTCAGGATGAAAGCAGAACCCATGAAACAGCCCCCACTCCCAAGCCCCCATGTTCCTTAGCACACTCTTTAATGTTGGTACTGAAGCATTATTTCTCTGCACTCTACAGTTTGGTTTTCATTAAACATTCCTAAGGACTGGAGATACAACGGAGTTTGAGGGCTTGCCTAGCCTGTGCAAGGCCAAGGATTCAATTCTCAGCACTTCAAAATAAAAATAACCAAGCGTGTAAATTAGTAAATTCTAAATTAGCTCTTTTCTTTCTCTTTTTGTTTTTGTCCCCCCCCCCCCCATGGAGTTTGTCTGTGTATCCCTGGCTGTCCTAGAACTCGTTCTGTAGACCAGGCTGTCGTGGTACTTTTAATTTTTTTAATACCATACAACTAGATATCACAATGGCACCTTTGACTCCTCCCCCTTCATCTAACTTCTCCCCATTGGTGCTTTTATTATTCCCAATTTACAGGTGTGAAAACTGAGTGGGGGGAGTGGGTGGCAGGGCTGTGTCAAAGTAACTCAATATTAAATTTCTAGTGAGGGACAGAAGCCTGATTTGAACGAAGTTTGGCACCGAAGCCCATAGGTACAGCTCATTGTAGGAACCCCAATGGACTGAAGAGTATCTGGGCTTTTTCTTTTTATGATGGTGGAAACTGGCTGCTGTAATCCTATCACCCAGAAGATAAGGGCAAAAATATTAGAATTCTTGGCCAGTTTGGGCTACATGAGTGAGACCTTGTCTCAAAAAATAAATATAAAGAATAACGATGTTTGTGGTGGTGTTTGGGAGGCAGACACTCATGAGTTCAAGGACAGGCTGGTTTATAATATAGAGCTCCAGATTAGCCACCAGTCACTGTTACGTAGTGAGACCCTGCCTGGAAGCAGAAGAGAAGAAAGGAGGGAAAAAGTAAGAGCCAGTTAAGGAGGACCAGAGTGAAACTATCTTCTGGCCAAAACAGGATTACTGCGCTGAACTCACAGCTGTGGTTGCCTGCTCAGGATCAAGCCAGTTAAGATTCTAGCAGGAGAGGTGAGGGGGGTCATGAGCCTCCACAACTAACTGAAGAGCTATTGACAATTGAACACTTCGTGAGAAAGGGAATCTTTTCTTTAAGGGTGTGGCCCCTGGCTTTGCCTGTATTCATGTCTGTGTACTTTGTCCATAGACTAGAAGAAGGTGAATGCATTAGTTCTCCTGGAACAGGAGTTTGTGAGCCAACATATAGACAACTGGAAATCAAATCCAGGTCCTCTAGAAGAGCAGCCAAAGCTCTTAATCTCTGAACCATCTCTCTGGTCTCTCAGTTTAGGTTTTTTGTTTGTTTATTTTTGTTTTTGTTTTGTTGTTGTTGTTTGACACTAGAGTGGGACATGGGGAGTAGTGAGAAGTGAATATGATCAATATACATTTGATGAAATTCTCGAAGAATAAAAGGCACATGCCGTTAATCCCAGCTCCCATTGAGGCAGGCAAGCAGATCTCTGTGAGCCTGAGACCAGCCTAATCTATATATGGAGTTTCAGGACAGCCAAGACTATACAGAGAAACACTTTCTTAAAAAGCCTAATGAATAATAATAAATATTTTTAAAATACAAAGTTTTATATACATGAAAAATAATATCTCAAAAAGTGGACGGTAGGGAGCTAATAAGGTATCACATGCATTTGTCTGGTTGCCATACAGAAATTAAGAACATTAAAGGAAATTCAGGGGCAAACTTGACCAAACTTATAGCTAGAGTAAAGCCAGCACCCAAGCTCTGTTGTCCAGTTTCCAGTCCATAGCCCCACTAAGTATCCCAAACTGTGTTGACCTTCCAGGAGCTCTGGATTCAATCACAGACTAAGACTGGCTCCTGTTTGAGTTCTGACCCTCCTAGATTTCAGGACCAATACCGGAAATGGAATGTAGTTCAGTACACCTGTCGTTCCTCCGTGACCTTCGATGAAAGTCCAGCTGTGTTGCATGTACAGACAACTTCCACGGACTCTGCTAGTGAAAGGGCCACCCATGACCTGAGAAAAAGACTCCCCACCCCACCCACAAAGCCCTTGCCTTTGCTTGGTTTAGAAAAAGTGAAAGGTATGTATGCAGCTGTGGGAGTGAACCCACTCCCCCTGTGCTTCAGGGACAAGTCACTAGACATCTCCTAATCTCTGCACAAAGATGCCATGTATCCCTGTACTGTATGTGAGGTAGCTGGGTGTGCTTCCCGGGAAAGCCAGACCTCCTGGACCAAGGGGTGAAGCAGAAAGGGGAAGCGATAATGTAAGAAACAGAAAACTGGTACAGTATGGGTGGAGGAATTGAAGGTTTTGTTTTGACCACTTTGTTTGTTTACATAAGGGCTTGGTGTCCTGCATGAGGTCAGATTTGCTTCTATAGAAAAAACCTTGGGTTTTCTATAGAAATGGCTGCGGGGGCTGTGGTTGGTGTGGGGAGCGGGGAAGTGAAGGCTGACTCTTCTGGGACTACTGCCTAGACCAGGCAAGACAGGTTAGAGCTTGTTCTATCCTCCTTCCAGGAAATGGACGAGAGGGTGTGGGGGTAGATGTTTTGCATGTGGTATGTAAGACTGAGTTAGGAAGAACTACGAACAAACGGAGAGTAAGGTAAATCGAAGAATCCAGGAAACCTTGAATTTCTGGATGTCTGGGGCAGATCGGTTACTTCAGGAGAGGAAATCGGGTGATGTTGTTTAGAGGTTTATAGGCTTGGGGAGGTTATGCATTTGTCTTGACCAATGATGACTGGCATTCTCCTGGGTGTGAAATGGCCTTCTCCGGTGTTTCCAGGGACGGTTAAGGAGTAAGTTTGGATAGAAGGTGCGGGGGCAGCGTCTGCCCCTACCTGGTTTCTAACACATGGGCTTTGCCTGTTCTGGTCCCTGGACCCCCGCCTGAGGCTAGGGGTTTGTGATGTCTGCAGGCTCCTCGTTCCCTGTTTCCGACGGTGGAAAAACGGAAACTGCGCGCTAAGCCGGGCGCCGCCTGAAATAGCATCTGGTGCCTGTCGGTCAGCTCTTTGTCCAAGCACCGCTGAGCCAGTGACGCGGCGGCCAGGAAATGCCAGCCCTCCTCCACTCGCCCGGAGCCCAGCCTCGGTCCGGCAGGAAATTCGGTGCGCCTCGGTGGGGGTGATGTGGGGGTGGGGAGGTGAAGAACCAGAGAGTGAGTCTGGAGTCTGGTCCCGGGTAGGCAAGAGCAGAGGACAGACTCTTCCACTACCAGGGCCTACGTTGTCCGCCCTCCAGAGTCCAGGGTTTGTAATGTTTTCAGGTGCTGTACCATCTCTGAGCTTCCACCCCTGGAGGAGTTCGGTCTGCCAGCATTCTGATGGGCAGATGGGTTTATAATAAATTTCTAGCGTGCCAGACCTAAACACTTCATAATATCGATTCCGTTTATTTTACAACAGCTCAAAGAGGTAGGGGAGGTCAGGACTTCCACTTAGTAGGTAGTTCAGACATCTAAGCAACTTGGCCAAAATACAGAATTCCCAGCCGGGACATTCTGGTGCCTCCAGGCAACAGAGCAAAATCATTGGCTAGCATGTCTGAGCCCTCGTTCCTGCTTTCTCACTGGGCTGCATGAGCCTAGCCTCTTCCGTTTTCCTCCTCTGTAAAGAAGAGGTGATAACTGTCCATACATTGCGGTGGTTTTATAAAAATTATTGATGGTAAATGTGTCCATTTAAGGAGATGTCATAACCTGCTCCAATTCATTTCCATACAACTGCGCTCCAATTTGCCTTTGTTCCTTACTAGGGAAAAGCCTCTGCCATTCCAGTTTGTAAGGCCGAGCCCAGAACCCTACATATGAGATCATTTCCACGTTCTTATCCCAGCTTCACCATCTGCGTTTGCAGGGACCCAAAGGGCTTTGCTCTAATGTATGACTTTCAGAGGAGGGGTTGGTGTCTCCATGTGGAAAAGTCAGTTCTTGAAGAGGACCAGAGGTTCCTCTGGAAGTGAGGCCAGGAGTGTTTTACCAGCCTCCAGGGTGATGTCTGAAGAACCAGAACAGCTTAAGAACCAGAGCAATCTTCCAATCTTCCACCATTTGTTGAAAGAAAGAAAGAAAGAAAAGGAAAAGGAAAAAACCCAAAGCAAAATGAGTGAGTAGCTGCACAGGGCAACGGATTCTCCAGTGTTTCTAGCCTCCTAGATTCTAGAAGTATACAGAGGACCAAAGTTGTGCCCCCAGTTTGTGTTCCCAAGCTTGTCTGTCCTCAGGAGAGAGCATTCTGCCATTAATGGTTTACTTGCTCAAGCCACTAGAGGACAATACATGCATAACCACCAACTCTCTGTAGCAAATAGTTGCTGATGGTCATCAGGACAGTGGCCAGGTTCATGACTCACATGAAGACAGTAGATATGACTCCAGGCCCTGCACATGTATGCACTGAGCTCCTATCTGTTGTGTTTACCTCATCTGCCCTTGTTTCCACCTGACTGTAGACAATGACCTTGCCATGCCACCCAGGTGAAGCTACATTGGAGATGAGAAAGCAGGCTCACGCTTGGTCATTTAACTGCTATGTAACTTAGAACAAGATAGCCTATAGTCCCCTCCACTCCTGTTGGCGATATGATATTTCTTCCTGTGTGAGAACTACTTTAAAATCTTCAGCTGAACACTGAGTATCATTGTAATGTATCTGAGTTTAAATTCCTTTATGAATTTAGAAAACAAAAAGACAGTTACACCAGAGAAACAGAAATTCAAACTACAGTGAGCTAACATGACAAGTCTGTCAATATGACTAAAATGTGAAAGACCGACAATACCAATTGTTGGTAGGGATGAAAGTCAACCGGGATTCTTGTACAGTGAAGAGAATGCAAACAATACTTAGCCATCTTGGAGAACAATACATGCATTGGTAGCTCCTTTAGTCATATGGTTAATATGGACATACTGAGAGATGTAAAAACATATTCACAGGAACATATGCACATAAAGCCTTCTTCATAGCTTAAAAAAAAAATAAGCAGGGTACAATGGTACATACCTTTAATCCCAGCATGTGAGAGACACAAACAGGTGAGTTTCTGTGAGCTCAACACCAGCCTAGCCTATATTGTGTTGTGAGGTCCAGGACAGCCAGAGCTGCATAGTGAGAACTTGTCTAGAGAAGGAAAGAAACCAAGAAAGAAAGAAAGAAGCCAAGAAAGAAAGAAAGAAACCAAGAAAGAAAGAAACCAATAAAGAAAGAATCCAAGAAAGAAAGAAAGAAAGAAACAAAGAAAGAGAAAGAAAAAAACAAAGAGTAGAAACAATTCAAAAACAGATGGGTACATATTATTGGTTCGGGCATGCAACTGAATACTGCTGAGCAATAAAAATAATTTCAGATATATGTAAAAGCATAGAAAACCCCCAATGCATGCAGAGTGAAAGTGATCAGTATCTATAGTATCTAGCTACCTTTACATGAAACTCTAGAAAAAGCAAAATGAATTTACAATGGCAGAAGAGTTCAGAAGGATAAGCAGCAGGAGTGGAGTGGATACAAGAGACACAAAGGAACATTCCATCAAAGACATATCCTATACACTGGTTGTGGTAATGACTATAAAAGTGTATGCATTTGTCAAACCTCAGTTAACTGGATACTGAAATGGTACATCTTACTGCACATAAATATGGGTTAATACAGTTGCTTACATTCTTTGTGCCCTTCTTCAAGCTTACCTAGTGCAGAAGAAACTTCCGCATCAACCTGTTTTGTCTGCACTGTCTCCTCTCTCCTTCCTGGTTGACTTGCCCAGGAGCCTTCCACTGGGTGTCACTTGTGTTGCTTAGTCCTAGTGCATAAGGACAAGAGGAAAGTGCTGGAGAAGGGAGGACCTGACCCAGTGGTATTTGCAGGAGTGCTGGACATATCCAGAGGAAGTAGGGCCACTTCTTCCTCTGACCTTCAGTCTTACTATCTGTAATAAGGATGCAGTGGAGGAACCCCAGGGTCTATTCCTTTCATCTCTTATCTTGCTCACTCTGCCTTTCATTTCTCCAGTCTCTATCTCAGGCTCAAGCAAACTCTGAATCTGCTCCTCTTTCCTGTATAAAGGCCTTGTCTCTGCATCTGTCTTTAATCTGTCATCTCTGCTTCCTTCCTCCATAGCCTCTGCTCTGGCTCTGCCCTTTATGCAAGGCACCTGTGAAAGCAAGCATCCATATGCCCTCTTCACGTTCCTCACAGACTGAGACAGTTGTCAGCTGAATGGGATGGAGAAGAACAGGAAATTCAAAGATGTGCAGAAGGAAGGATATGGGTTTTAAGGTACTCTAAGGAGAGTCACAGGTGTTAGGCAGACTGGACTCTGCCAGGCAGCTTTGGGTCCCCAGGAGAAGCTGTGGCAGAAGACATCTATTTCTATGTAGCCCTGGGTACCTGGCTCTGAACCCACACCCTAGGACATGACCCCTTAATAGGTAAGGGTAAATAACTGATCACCAGGGCACTCTGAGCTAGAAGAGACTCTCCTTAACTACTCTGCCTCAGTCTCTTCATCTCTAAAAACACTACTATTCACTGAAAAGACCGACTGATACTTGTGGAAAAAGCACCATGTCTAGGGCATTTAAAGAACAGAAGTGGTGTGTGTGTGTGTGTGTGTGTGTGTGTGTATGCATGCACACATGTGTGTGCTGTGTGTTTATGAGCCTTACTCTGTTCAGCCCCTGTATTTAGATGTAGAGACACTTTCATGATGGAAACAGAAGCAGAAGCAAAGAGTTATTGTGCAACCTAGGATGTTAGAGAGGGGTGCTAAAAAGCACTGGGAATCCAGGAGAGGCTGTATGTCAGACAGGGATTTACACTGGGGCCCTTTGCTTTGGAGTGTAGTAAGGACAGAGAAGGGAAAATCAGGAGCAAGTAGGAAGATCCGGCAGCAGGAAGCAGAAGGCACGTTTGAGGATGATGCGAAAACTCAGTGAGACTGTGGCTCAAGTTGTACAAAGTGGGTTTGTGAAGATGGTGGCCCTGGATAAAGCAGACAAACCCTGCTTTGACCACTCACATATTCCACTTACTACAGGCCTAGTATGTGTCAACACTATCCTGGACACCTGAACATCAGAAATGAAAGCTTCCCTTCCTGTGGTAGCAGGCTATGTAGGAAGGGAAGAAATCCCTGTTAGGGGCCAGGAAGTAACTCGGCTGGTAGAGTAGTTGGCATGCTGAATCCTTGGGTTTGATCTCCAGCAACCCATAAATGAAGAATGATAGAACATCTTCTGATGCTAACACCAGGGAGGTGAATGCAGGAGGATCAGAAGCTCAAGGTTGCCCTCAGCTAAATGTGAATTTGAGGCCATTCTGGGTTAACCCAGAGTAAATGAAAAGAGAAAAGAAAAACAAAAGTCCAGCTCTCACCCTACCTTGACACCAGTGGTAGAGGAGGGCAAGCTCTGACCATCTGGAAACTGTTTCCTCATCTGCACAGTGGGCACAGCTTCTGTTTGTTGGTTCACTTTGAGCACTAGTGTGGGCTCCGTGCTGTCGGAAGTATGAGAGGACTGAGCTCATCTGTTCTCAGGGGACCATTTTGGTTCCTGCTTACTACAGGCTTAAGGGGATTTGTGATGTATGAGTGGACATTTAACTTCTCCTGGGCTATCCCATCACTATCTTGTCTTCCCAGGCCTTGAGGGAATTGGTGGTGGGGGCAAGAAGGGTGTGGTAAGCACAAAGCAATTTCTCTAGGACAGAAGATGGGCAACAGGAGTGAGGCTGCTGTGACTCCCTGTAGAGCAGGAGTGAGGCTGTGCTGTGTCTCCCTGCAGAGCAGAAATCCCTTGATTGTCCCAGCATGGTGCTGGGCACAAAGACCTTCCAAAGATAGGATCTTGTCCCTGGCTTGTCTTTATTCAGCACACAACAGACCATGTATTGAAGAAATCAGAGGGAGACTGAGGGAGCTGCAGAGAGAAATGGAGAGCAAACATTCAGCTGGAACCTGGGCTTCACTTGGAGGAAGTGGAACTGTCTCGTCTTGGCTCTAAAGCCAGCCACAGACGGGTTTGAAAGGGCATTCGTCTGGCCAGGAAAAAGAGAAATGGATCCCTGGTTGCCGCCACTCTTACTCTGAGTGGTGCCCCCATCTGGTACAGCGGGGAAATGCAGGCTTCCATGCAGAGTCACTTGGCCGATTACTCCATCAGTCTTGTTCTGGTGGGGGCAGGGCAAGCAGTATAATCCCTCAGTCAGAGGTGGGAAATCTGGAATCACTCATCAACAGTGACTCAACTGTGGCACACTCTCACCCTCAGCTAAGATCTGTTGCCACCTTAATAAGGTAATTAAGGCATGAGCTTTAGGGAGCCTAAGTTCATGCCTACCTCAGCCCTCTGCCCAGAGAAACAAGGCAGAAAATGACATTTTACATATGGCTCTTTACTGGACAAGGGAGTCATAGAGCAGAGAGTGCTTGCTCATTGTCATGGGTACACATGGAAGGTGGTTTAAGAGGACAAGTGGATCAGAGAAAGGGCTATGGAGTTGGAACCAAGGAAAAACTGAAGAAAAAAAGCAAAAATAAATAAATTAAAAAAAAAAAGGAAAAACAGCACTCCCACATGAGGCCTCTGAGTCTGTAAGATGGAGGGGGTTATGCAGGGGGTCATCTAATTCAAAGTTTGAAGTCAGTGATATGAACTCTCTCTCTCTCCTCTCTCTCTCTGTGTGTGTGTGTGTGTGTGTGTGTGTGTGTGTGTGTGTGTGTTGCCTTTATTCCATTTCCGGAATGTCAGGCTTTAGCTGAGGACCTGGGTTTGACTACTTGATTGCTAACTTGCTAAGACCCTGAGACAGACACTGTGGAAGCTGCTGCCTTGAATTTCAGTCTCAGTTGTCACACTTGCACGATGACCCAGACCAAGTCCCTTCTCTCCTGTGGCTGGGTCTTCCGGGATACAATGGAGACCGAGTGGCTTTTTAGGATCCTACAACTTTGATTCTCTTGGATGCCTGATATCCTTTCCATGGTTTTTAAGGAGCACCCTAGTCCTGGCCCCAGACCTCCCACGAAGAGGCAGGACACAGCTCTCCCCAAATCCATCCTTTTCCTGGAGTTCAGCCTCTGGCCAGGAAGTGGGAAAACAGGATTTCCTGTGAGGATGTTCCCTCATGACCCAGATGGCTCCGGTTAGGGGAGGTGGGGGATGTAGGGAGTATCACCTAGGCTTCCACACCACTACCTGTTAGTGGGGCTTCCTTTCACTTAAAAAGAGGGTAATGTGTGAGCCAGAGGTGGAAACAACATAATGGTCTCCTTTCAGCCAGCATTCCTCCCCAATTGTTTTTGTTGGGGAAAGTAACTGTGTGTGTGTTTGTGTGTTAAGTATATTAAACATTATTTTAAAAAAAGAAAAGAAAAAGAAAACGAGGGAATCCTTTCCTGTCTATACCTGGAAAGTCCTTTGGGATCTTTCAAGGCGAGGCTGGACACCAGTGCTCAAACAGAAAGCCTTTCCTCCCTTTGGAGTTTCACAGCTCTGCTCATGTCTTTCCTCCTCCCTCTCTTCTTCACTGTTTTGATTTTTGGTTATTTTTGAGACAGGGTCTGTCTAGTAAGTTGTTCTGGCTGTCCTGGAACTCATTATGTAGACTAGGTTAGCCTCAAACTCAGAGATCCACCTGTCTCTGCCTCCCAGGTGCTGAGATTCAATGTGTGCACTAGCCCACCTGGTTCACATCTTATTTCTGTTCCAACATTTCATGCACAGGATGTTGCACAGGATTACCCTATCATCTCCAAAATCAAGGAGCTAAAAGTTACCTATCTAGTACTGAGTTCGGGGTACTGCAGGAACCCAGTGGCTGCTGACTCCTACTTCAGCCTTTCTGTTTTCTTTCCTACTGTTGGTTCCCTGAGCTAAAACCCCTCATCCAAAGCAGTATCTGTTTATCTCCCCAGGCTTTGGCGCAGAAAATATTCTATTTCCCCTTCTTTCTTATCAACCCCAAAAGGCTCCGGAAAAAAATGTCATTTTCCTAGAATACTCTGAAAATAAGCTTTCTTCTGTTTCTCCAACGTGCCAATGTCTTACTAGTTTTACTGTGAGCACTTGACTCCTTTGACAGTCGCTGCATCACTCCCTCACCAGAGCTCTGACAAAGCATGGCTGCCTTGTTCACTAAGTTCAGTATCTTGGTCAGTACCTAGCAGGATCAACATACCTGTTGAATTCCGAGGGGTAGGTAAAAAAGGTCCTTGCGTAGAGGAAGGGAAGGGTAGAAAGGGCAGTTCTACTGGGTTAGAGTCTGTGGATGGACATGAGGCTGCTGACTTTGGCTCAGTTCTAGTTGGCATGTTCTATCTTCTATAGAGAAGAATTAAATCTGCCTGCTCTACAGGTTTTGCTAAGACTTTCAAGAATATGAGGAAGGGGGATACCTGGGAAAACACTTTGAAAGCAGAAAGTCCGCAGGTACAGACAGCATTATCTCAAGAGTTATTGTGAGGATATAAGGGCCCCTCAATCTGGGAGGCTAGCAAAAGTCCTGCCCTTGTGAGCATCACCAGGAGAGCAGGGGCAGAGCAGACTGCTAATCTAGGCCCTTGCAGCAGACTCAGTGCTAGCTTTACACTGTGAAGTCATTAGTGGAACCCTTGACCAAAGATGGCGGTACCTCCTTCAGAACACTCTGTAAATGGTGGTTCCTGCTCTTGGCTAACAGGTATGAAATCCTTCCAGAAGGAAAGTAAGTGGGGCAGCTTGGACAGTGCAGTATTAGACAGTAGTATTTAAATGCAGCTCCAGGTCCACGTTAGTAGGAAGCTAGTTCTTCCTGGATTTCTCTGGCCTCAGGAAGGTTTTCTTTTTCAATGGTTTCAGGACACCTAGAGCTCCATAGTAATTTACATGGGTGAGTGAGAGTAGGCCAGGAAACTTCAAAAAACTAGTGTGCGCTAAGTGCTGGTGCAGAGCCCCCGGCACACGGCAGGTCCTAAAAAGGCTCATGCGGTCACAGTGGCTTTTCAACATATTCTCTGATGACGTAACCTTCTTTCTTCTTAGAATCTCTGCAGCTTTCACAAGGCTTACTTATCAGGTCTATCTACTTCCATGCGACTGAGCACTAGGTAAGAGTGATGGAGAAGACAAGCAACTACAACAGAGACAAGCAGGGCATTTGTTGTGATGTTGAGAGAGGCATTTGAAACGGAGGAGAAACAATTCACCAATGACCAGAACCCAGACTAATGGGTTTATTTCCCAGACGCTGGATAATATAAATCCCACCATTTTCCTATTCCAATTGAAATAGCACCCAAGATCTTATGAAGAGTAAGAGACTAGGAGACAGAAATTGTGAGAAATGCCACTTGAGGGTCGGACATCCCAAAGTCTATTAATCCCATTTCCCCTGTACTAACACTTCTGCCAAAGACACCTAAGGGCAGCTCACTTCCCACAGTTCTTACAGAACTTTCTAGACTAGGTTTTAGTGGTGATCCTTCTTAGCAAAGCACTGAACAGAAAAAAGGATGTTTTGTTGGATTAATCTGTGGTCTAAACTCAGTTTTGAAAATTTCTTAAACATCTTATTAGAAGCATTCAATCAGATTTAATAACAGGTGATAAAGTTAAATTCTTCCTAACTCAGGAAGTTTGTATTGTCCAGACAAACAGCTTCCTGTTTAGCTATAAAATTAGAGGGTTCATAGCAAGAGTAAGATAGTCGCTGAGGCTGTGATTAATTCTTTCTTTCTTTCCTTTCTTTTCTTTCTTCCTTCACCGACCCCCCCTTCCCTTTCTTTCAAAGTCAAAGTCTCTTTTTGTAGCTCTCACTGATTTGGGACTAGCTATGTAGATCAGGCTGGTTTAAAACCTGGAGATCTGCCTGCTTTTGCCTGCTGGGATTAAAGGCGTGTTGTCACCATACCTCGTTTAATATTCTGTTTTTGATAGTGTGATAAAAATGGCACTCACATTCACTTTTTTGGGTGAAACTGGGAGGGCTCAATTTAAAAAGTACATATGTCTAAGTGGCACTGAGACGTCTTTCTGGAAATCCCAAGTAGAAACAGAGGGAAACACCACTGTCACCTGTTTGAAACCGAAGCAATGTGGGAAAGTCGTGCTTTCTCTCAGGTCCCTGGTCCAGGGCCTTGACAACCAACAATAGTTCTCTTTTAGAAATAGTCTCAGGAAGCCACACCAGAGTTAGAAAACATTCAGAGAGCTGGGCAGTGGTGACAGCACACTTCTAATCCCAGCATCTGGGAGGCAGAGGCAGGAGGATCTCTGTGAATTTGAGGTCAGCTAAGTCTAGGACAGCTAGGATTAACTACACAAAGAAACCCTACCTCAACAAAACAAACAAGGAAAAACATTCAGAGAACAGAAGTAGGTTTCTTTCAGTTATGAGACAAGCTTTAATACAGGGCAACCACATTTTAACTTTGGCTGAAACCTACATCTTTCAAGTGAATGAGGATTTCTTTTGGTCTTTTTTCTTTAGAAAGAACAATTTGAAACAACTTGGGGGGAGTGGAAGTAAAGAATAAGAAAAGAATTAATTACCAATACACTCAACACTTGGATAGATCTCAGGATAGTACTTGGAGTAAGACAGTACATTTCAAAAGGTAGAATGCTAAGTAAAAATTGTTCTTAAAAGTACAATTCTGCTTATGAAACAGTTTTAAAATGATAAAAAAAACCATTCTGGTGATGGTAAAAAGTCCATGGGCTATCAGGGTAGGGATGGAAGGAGGACATGTCTTAGGATAGTGAAAGCTATGTGATGTCATTTCATGTATCTACACACAACAGATGAGAATCAGTGAGTACACAGAACACCTCATGGACTGAGGTATAAAGTTCAGTGCTATAGCACTTTGTGTAAAGTTCCTGGGTTCAACCCCAGAACTGCCTCGTCCCACCAAATAACAACCCAAGGCAACAAAAAGTTCTGCCATTTATTCAGTACTGTGTCTAATGTAATTTCTTAGTTTGGAAACAAACTATGATTATGTAAAAAAAAATTGTTTTGGGGAGACACAGGGTAAAGTGCATACCTGAGCCAGATGAGGAAGGCAGAATTCTAAGTCTGAAGCCAGCCTAGGCTACAGACTGACCTGAGACCTTCTTTAAAAAAATCTACAGTTGAGGATGTAGCTCAGTGGTCAGGCTTAGTAATGAGCCCATTAGCACATACAAGGTCCTGGGGTACAGGGAAATACATTTGAACCTGATTAGCTGCAGTACCTGATCTTAGATTTGCTCTGCTTCTGCTTTAGGTTCAGTAACACTGAATGAACCCAGCCTTCCCACTAACCAGCCATCTCACAACTAGGACAACACCCCCCCTCCCCTGTTAATTAGCTACTAACAGGGAAAAGACTCTTAACAGGTATTAGAAATCCCAAAGGTCAAACAAAGGTCATGGCCAGGCAATGATGCAAGCCTTTAATCCTACTTGGCACCTGGAAGGCAGAGGTAGGTGGATCTCTGTGAGTTCGAGGCCACCCTGGTCTATGGAGTGAGTTCCAGGACAACCAGGGCTACACAGAGAAACTGTCTTGAAAAACAAATCCCAAAGGTCTGGCTTCCTTAAGTGCCATCAGTACACACCTAGTCCTCATACCACAAAAGAAAATGAAGAGTTAAAATAACTTAGGTAGCTGTCTGAGACGTTTTACATCTAAGAAGGTGCCTACAGAATTCATGCTATTCATTTGCTTTAAAGTCTCAGGAGGCTGCGAGGTTCCAGGAAAAACTGCAATGTCTCTTTCATTTTCCTTCTCGGGATGACGAGTAAACTCTGCTTTTCCAGTTCGGAGGTTCACTGCGGGGTTTGCCTTAAGATTCCTTAATGAAATAGCAGAGTCTTCATTCAAGTGCTCTGTTGCTCTAGGCTGCACAGCGTGATTTGTGATATTTCTCAATACTGGTGCATCTGTGTGCGTGTCCTCAGAGCCACAGTCAGAGCGCTGAGCTATTTCACAGGCATTCGGAGAAGGCTCTTTCTCATGACCACATTGCGCAGGTCTGTATGCTGGGTTTCTGTTAAACACATGATCGCCCTCACTATCTGCATGGCTGGAAGGTTCCTCTTCATCCTCACTATTGTCACTGCTTTGTAAGAGGCCGTATCTCTTCATGTATTTTTTAGTGGCAAATGACATGTTGCTTGGTGAAACTAAGCTAAGCCCCACTGTGCTTCTGTCTGAATTAATACGTAGAAGGCCGAAAGAGGAGTCACAATTATTCTGGTTTGATCGAGCAAGAGACAGTTGTGACAGCTGATTTTCACTTAAGTATTTCAGAGCTATGGCATTTGCTTCCATGCTCAAATCTACACCAGTGGGACTTAAGCTGCTCATGCCAACATTACCAAACGACATGTAGTTTAATCCTGAGATCACTGCTTCTGGGCTGATGCATGCCAAAACACTGAAAGACATAGGAAAGGAAGGCAGCTTTTACTTTACTCTAAATAGTAAGAGTTTCATTCTGCAAAAATAACAAAAGTTTCTGCTTTAAGCTTACTGAGGCTTTTAAACTGACTACCCAGACTTACATCTTCAGGGTACAGACACACATTCAGAGTATACATTATAACTAAGAGGTAGCCCATATTCACAGCCTGAATGCAGATTGCTGACTGACTTGCCAGTTTCAATGTTTTACACTGGACATAGGATGGCTATTGTGAAGAAACACATTACCAAACTATGTGTGGTGCTGCAGGTCTGCTATCCCAGCCCTGAGGCAGGGTAATCAGTTGAAGACCAATTTAGGCTACACAAAACCTGTTTAAAAAAATACAACAAAGCCAACCCCCCCCCCCCAAAAAAAAACCCAACATAGAAACCTCAAAAACCAACCCCTCCCAATCACAAAGTACAACAGAACAGAAGGCAAAAACAGAAAGAAAATAAAAAACATGACTTTATCCAATATTTACTCCCTAATGGGAGTCTTAATCACGCCTGTAATAAGAAGCTGGGGCAAGAGGACCATGGCCCTGGTCTGTACAAGGGGTTGCTCAGACAAACACGGTTCTGCATAGAAAGCACGGGGAAATTGTGAATCCACACAGGTAGATGTAGTTCTTTCTCATGCTTCTTTTCCTTAAAAATTTAATTTTATGTATAGGTGCATCCTATATGTCTGGTACCTGAAGGCAGAGAGCCCTGGATCCCTTGGAACTGAAGAAATCACTATGTGGTCACAGATGTCTGAGTCTGTCTCTCAGTACAGAAATAAAAAAAATGTCAGGGCTTCTGAGATGGCTCAGCTGGTAAAGGCACTTGCTGCTGAGCTCAATGACCACATGGTAGAAGAAAAGAACTGACTCCAAATTGTTCCCTGATATATCACACACACACACACACACACACACACACACACACACACACACAGCGGAACAAATGAATAAATGTATTTTTTAAAAAGAGAAAATATTCAAAAGTGTTAGCCTCCTTTTCCTGTACTATTGGTCAAGATTAAAATGAGTATACATATTTGGCAAGCAATGATAAAACACCTACTATCACTTTAATCTGAACAAGTTCTTGCAGAATGACATATACTTAGCACTGATTTAAACAGTACATCAAAGTTCAGAGAGCATGAGGGCTCAACATACTAGACAGTGCATGGGTACAACAGAGCATAATTCAGCATTAAAGGCACGGGAAAGGCCTGGAAGATGGTTCTGTGTCAAGAGCATTTGCTGCTCTTCTAGGGATCCAGTTCAGTTCCCAGCACCCACCCAAATAACACTGCTAGGAAAAGAGAAAGAAATACACAAAGACTGAAGAGTCTGAGGTAAGGGGAGCTTTTGTATTTTATCTTATATTGTCTTATATTGCTTGTTATTTTAAACTAGGAAGTTTTGTTACTTTTCTAATGAAAAAAAAAAAACAAACCAATTTTCAGAAAGCTTACTAACTTAATAATATAATTTCCAGGTTTTATCCTTTTTCCCAGGGGCATACATGCTGAGATAGTCTTTGGTAAAGAGGAATCTAAACAGACGGGTCTAA
Organism: Rhynchomys soricoides; assembly: GCA_019843965.1. Taxonomy (NCBI): domain Eukaryota; kingdom Metazoa; phylum Chordata; class Mammalia; order Rodentia; family Muridae; genus Rhynchomys; species Rhynchomys soricoides. Next base: position 6,051,069 of record JADRCH010000114.1, on the reverse strand, counting down.
CGGTTGGCTGCACACAGCCACCAGGAACTGGTGCGACACTCCACGACCTCCAGGGAACTGTTCAGACACTGCCAATAAGACTCATTTCTCTTTTCCAGTATTTTGTTAGCAACTTTAGCTTGGAAAGATGCTAATAATAGGGTAAATCAGCAGAACCACCAGCCTCAGGTAACCTTTCCATGTAACCTCCTCCCATTACAAGACTGGCAGTGTAAAGGTGATCTGCATTCCACATACAGCAGCGCTCAGTCAATGCCGAATCAGCAGAGCTGAGATGCAGGCACACGCTTTCCAACGGCGCTGCAACACCTAACACTTACTCATCCTCTGAAACAAAACCTCGTTACCTGGCATGATCCACTTTCTGTACATTGTTCTTCACTTTAGTGGGAGAGTCCATTTTCACTCCTAGGCTCCTCAGCTGTTTAATAGTTGCACTGAGTACACAGTCTTTGTCCACCAGTCCTGAATTGTGTCTTTTGTTCCTTGCATGGTGAGTATTTTGAGTTTTGGGGCATTCGTGGTTGGTAACTACTGCTTTGGTAGGTGGTCGATCGATTTCTTGAGAGGTGTTATTTAGTAGGTGGTTCACTTGACCCTACAGAAAGAAAAAGAATACATCTAAAAATCACTAATACTCTGAAGATCTTTAAAAAAAAAGATTTGCTCATTATTTATTTATGTGCATGTGTGTGCCTTTGTTGGTGGAATGTAAGTGGTTGTGAGTCACTTGATCTGGGAGTTCTCTAATAGACAGCAAGCTCTGTGAGCTGCTTCCTTTAACACAACCTTAAGATTTGAGGAAAATGCCACAAGGAAGGCTAAATATTATCTTGTCAAATTCCATAAAGCATCTAGTATACTTGTAATTATACAGGTTTTTTTTTTTTTTTGAGACAAAATTTCAAGAGCTAACGAATGTTTTTTTTTCCTGTTTTTTGTTTTTTAGGTTACAAATGTTGTTCTTGCTAAGTATCTGATGACTAGAAAGCTTACAATTTACGTTATCAAAATTTATGAAAATCTGAACAACTACACATTGTAACTGTTAGTGGTCAAAGATGATTCTATTTCAAGGTCTCATTCAGTTTAAATCTAGGGAAAGCTTAACTAGTATTTTTTTATATTAAATAACCACTTCACAAAAAATAAAACTGTCTGCTTACCAACAAGTCCTGGTAAAATTTCTGGTTATCTGATGGCCCGGAAGGCTCTACTTTTGTTCCCCTTGGTGATTCAATGCTGTTACTGGCTCCCTCTGTTGGTGCAGTCTGTAAGCACACGCTCACACTTTCAGCCAGCAAAGCATTTGGGAAGAACACAGGAACATCAGGTTCTTTGCTCTGCTCTGAAGATCTGCTTGAAAGGACATGCAGGGTTAACAGACATCAAAACACTTTAAGGCATATTTGAAGTGCAGTACTTTTGGAAGAAAATGGTAAAACCAAGCAGCATTTTGCTTGTATATTCTACTCCTCCAGACCACCGTACTGTTTAAGTTATCTTTCATTGTAGGCTAGAAACAAGCTACTGAATTGTCTACATCTGATGCAGATAAACCTTTTAGGATATCTAAACATTTTAAATATATAATTTGCTCATTTGAAGTTTTAAAGAAGAAAAGAACCTTTTCAATTGTAGGTTCATAAGCCATAATTGTATTATTTAGTTGGTGGTATTTCTTCTTTATGGTTTTGGTTTCTTTTTCAACTTTATTTAGAGCTTTAATTACTTTTAAAATTAAAAAAAGATAAAAGACTGGCTGGGAGAAGCAGCAATATAAGCATATTTCTTGTTGGAACACTAATCTGTGGCTCTTGCAGAAAATAGAGAAAAGTGGCTAGGTATGGTGGCACATGACTGAAATCCTTTAGTTATTTATGTGTTTGTGTGCCTGTGTAAGTTTATGTGTACCATGTGCATGCAAGTGCCCAGTGAGGCCAGAGGAAGTCAGGCCCCTAGACTGAAGTTGTAGATGTGTTACATGTCTGAGCTAGTTAAAGAACCAAAGTTCTCTACCAGGAGAGTTAGTGTTCTTAACCCCTGAGCCATCTCTTCAACCCCCACAGATTTATTTTATTTTTACATTATGTGTATGTGTGTGGCAGTGGGTGTATGTGTGTGTGTGGGGGTATCTGTGGAGGCCAGAGGCATTGAGTCTTCCTGGGCCTCGACTTACAGGCAGTTGTGAGGGCCTGACATGGGTGCTGGGAACCAAACTCAGATTCTCTAGAAAGCAGTAAGCATTCTTAACTGCTCAACTGTCTCTCCAACCCCAATGAGTGTAGTCTTGTCACTTGGGAGGTAGAGCTGTAGAATCTAGAGTTCCAGGCTGCTAACAACCTTCCCAAGATAAAGTCAAGAGTTGTTTTGGTAGTGTTTATTCATACTGCAACACACGGCTTCACTGCAACCTTTGTTCTGAACACATCGCACAAACCTTGCACCGCACATGCTCATCAGTACCTTGATGTTTCAATGAAAGCTGCCAAAATGCTATGGCTCAGATTAAAGATTACTGCATGTTATGAACTACAGTGTTTACTATATATACATATATATTATAATATTATTTATATATGTAAATAAAGTTTTTATTTACATATATAAATACTTATATTTATATATATAAATATATATATAAAAATAAATAAAGTTTTCTGATCTTATGGAAACATAATGGGTGCATGCCTTTAATCCCAGTGGATCTCTGAGTTCAAGGCCAGTCAGGTCTACAAATTGAGTTGTAGGATAGCCAGGGCTACACAAAGAAACCCTGTCTCAAAGGGAAAAAAAAGTTGAAGGTGCCATCTCTTATAGTTTCAACTGTTTAGCCAAGATTTAATTCTTTATGTAAAATTCAACAATCAGACCCACCCCATTATTATAAGTATCTTTCGTCTCTGTATCACTAAATGTTTTGCATACCTGCTTTATATTCATATATACGGGGTCATGTTAAAATTTCTCAGGTTAAAGGGGTCACTTGCTAGCACAGTATCAGATATACACAATGGGAAGTCTGTAACTGTGAGTTTCTTCTTCTACCCCTGTTCACCCCACTGTGCTGGAAAAACCATCAGCTTGCTCTGAATTTTCAATCACGTTCAGTAGCTTCTTCACCTTAGTGCAGAAACTCTCTAATGCTACCTTTAAAGTTGGTTTGAAAAACCAAAAAAAAAAAAAGTTGGTTTGTCTCTCCAAAAAATATTGTCATTCAGCCAGGTAGTGGTTGCGCACACCTTTAATCCCAGCACTTGGGAGGCAGAGGCAGGCAGATTTCTGAGTTCCAGGCCAACCTGGTCTACAGAGTGAGTTCCAGGACAGCCAGGGCTACACAGAGAAACCGTCTTGAAAAACCAAAAAGAAAAACAGCAACCAAACATCATCGTCATTCAAAAGCCAGGCGTGGTAACTCACACCTGCAACAAATCCAAGCATGGCCTGGCTACACTGTACTTTGTAGGGCATTCTGGGCCATACACTGTTTTTATTCTAAGGGAGAGTCCATGCCAGTTACCAAACTTGGCTTATGATTAAATACTGTGATGATTAATAGTCTCGTCTGCCAACTGGCCCGATGAACCACTGGGAGATTCCTAAAGCCCACTGCAGGTGTGCTTGTGAGGGCATTTTTAGAGAGGAACAGCAACTGAGAGAAGAGCAGCCCTAAATGTGGACAGCACCATCCAATCAGCTAAGGGAGAGGGTGAAGAAAATCAGGACAAAGCCCCTTCTGAGCTCAGGTTCTGTCTCCTGTTGTGCCCCACTTGCCACGAGCAAAGCAGCTGGGCCCTGCCATATGTGGCAGAATCACCAACAGCCCACAGCAACGGAGCCAGCTGCTAGGACTGAAACCCCTGACAGTATTCACCATCAAACAAACGCTGGCTACACAGCTGCAGACACTGTTCTGACTGATTTACATGTAACAGTTACTTCTGACAATGACCTCAAAAATAGGTGCCTTTATTATTCCCATCTTATAGGTGAAAAAACAGTCAACAGAGATCATGAGAAAAGTTCATAGCAATAACTCAAATCAGACGCTTGAGCCAGAGAGTATGCTCGTGATTGCTGGGCTACAACACTCTGTGTGTGCTCAAAAATTTAAAAACATTTATCTAGGTGTATAAACTAGTAAATAAAAACAAAAGCTGCAAAAGATGACATGAAAGAGTTTAACCTCAAAAAATTTAAACGATGACTTCAATGTGCTAGTACGTCCAAAGCATGGCTTCTTAAACGATTGTTTTAAACAATGTCTCTATAGGCAACTCCCTTAATGCTATCACTTTCCACTGGGAAAAAGCCATAGCCAGTAAGCTGTACAGCCAATAAACTCGTCTTTAGAGACTGTTCCAACACTACAAAGACTGGCTGATCCAGGAGACCAGTGGGCTAAGTGACACTCATGAATACACAGCACGAGTCAGACTCGATGCTTGTGGAGCAGCACAACCCTACCATGGCCAGCTCTGCAAATGTTTACAGGACAAGGTCGTTCTTTATAGTTTGTGCTCGGCTCATGTTCATGATGTCCTGCCTCCATATTCTAAGTGCCACCACATCTGGCCTAGAGGTAGTATTGATCTGAAATCAATATATTATATGTTGGAAAAAGATAAAGCTGATTATATGTCCTGAAAAAGCAATTAGCTTTTTTTATTTTCTTTTCGGTTTTTTGAGACAGGGTTTCTCTGTGTAGCCCTGGCTGTCCTGGAACTCACTCTGTAGACCAGGCTGGCCTGGAACTCAGAAATCCGCCTGCCTCTGCCTCCCGAGTGCTGGGATTAAAGGCATGTGCCACCACTGCCCGGCAGCAATTAGCTTTTCATTCTATTAGTTAAATTAGGTCCTTTTCTGAAGTTTTTAACTACCAAAGGATTTGAGATTTTCAAAGATCTGAAAACCTTAACAATTTTAGGAAGTATTCTGTAGTTTACAAGGAAGGGGCTGAAGAGATAGCTCAGTGGTTAAGAGCACTGGCTGCTCTCCAAGAGGACCTGGGTTTGGTTCCCAGCAACCACATAGTGGCTCATATCCATGGTAACTTTAGTTCTAAGGGATCTGATGCCCTCTTTTGACCTCTGCAAGTGACAAGAAAGCACACAGTACACAGATATACATACAAGTAAAATACATAAAAATGAGTTTATTAAAAAAGAGAATTGGGCTGGAGAGATGGCTCACTGGTTAAGAGCACTGACTGCTCTTCCAGAGGTCCTGAGTTCAATTCCCAGCAACCACATGGTGGCTCACAACCATCTGTAATGGGGTCTGATGCCCTCTTCTGGTGTGTCTGAAGACAGCTACAGTGTACTTATATACATAAAATAAATAAATAAATCTTTAAAAAAAAATAAAAAGAGAGAGAGAATTGAGTTTCTGACATTGTTCCAAATGAAATATACACAGACTTGGAGCTCTGTCAGTAAACATTTATTTAGACACTAACATGAGCTGGACATAACAGTGCATATCTATAACTCCAGCCCTCAGGAGGCTGAGGCAGGAGGATCATGGGTTCAAAGCCCACTTGTGATACATATTAAGATGTTGGAAAGTCTGTCTGTCTATTTGAATGAATGAATGAATGAGCTTACTTGGAGAGATGCTGTATCAGAGACAGAGAAATAACTATGCTCACTCACTGCCCTGCTCCAGGGACAGTCCAAATGTACTACATATGGAACCTGTATTATTAGAATCTCAAGGTGAGGTCTGAGTACACAGAATGCTTAAGCTTTCTTTAGATGTGACTCATTCAGATTAGCAAAACCAATAACTGACATATGGGAATAGTTGAAGAAAGATTTCTTTGCGATTTTCTGTTATGCTGACACTTATTATGTAAAGATGTCAATGAAAATGCATTAAGCTTATCAGTGTCTCAAAGAGGAAGAAACTGAACATATTGGTAAAGGTAATAAATAATAGTCCATGGTATATTTCAGAATTGCAGAGCAGATTTAAAATTATTTTAACACAGAAAGTCATAATTTTGACTGCCAGATTTAATTATTCTTTACTATGTATATAAATATAAAAATCATATTCTAAGCAGGGCAAAGGGGCACATGCCTTTAATCCTAGCACTTAGGAGGTAGAGGCAGGCAAATCTCTTATGAGTTCAGGGCTACTTTATACATAGTGAGTTCTAGGATAGCCAGGGATACATAGAAAGACCTGGTCTCAAATAAACATCCCCCACCCCCAAACAAAACCACTCCCTGAATATAAAATATATTCTGTCCATAGCACTGCAAAGAAAGAAAATATTTTTTAAAAATAGCATGAAACAGTGAATGGAAGGTTCTTACTTGGATTCAGGAAGTGGCTGATTAAATTCTTCCACAGCGAGGTTGCTTTCTTCAAAACTAGGAATGTCAACTGCTTTTAAGGAAGATGCACTACCTGGAAGACTTGTCACTTCATTATTAATATCTACAGAAAAATTCATGTCTTCACTGGAAATCTTGGTGTCATCTTGCTTCAGCTGTGAGTCAGGCTCTTGATCATCACCTGCTGCATTCCAAAACAAGCTAGCACCTAAGGGGTTAAATTAGTTCAGATATTAGAACAAATATTCAACTAGAAAAAGAATGAATGCAAAAGCTTGTAGAACATCTACATTATATTAACAAAATTACACTATTTCAAATTACCTTTAAAAATGCCACAAAGAGAAGTAGGTGAAAGGCAGGAAGACAAGAAACCAGTGGCAAAGGGAAAGGGAACACTGGTGTCCTGCCTGCTCAAGAGGAGGCTCTGCTTCTCAAATTAAAGTACAGTGGCAGGCCTGTAATTGCAGCACTCAACAAGCTGAGGTAGAGGATCTTGAATGGGAGGGTAGCCTGGGATATGTAGCAAGTTTAACGCCAATCTGGCCTACATTAATAAGAGTCTGTCTCAAAATAAAATGAAAATATCTCAGGAGAAAAAAGTATACATGAGAAAAAAACTTGTAAATTCATAGGCTCTCTGGTTTTGTCCTAAAACTGTGTTAGAGGTGCACAAGGCACACATACTGTGAGGCAGGTATTTAAAAACCAAGTGCTTCGGGGATAAGGAGGCATCTCCATGTGTGATCTGCTTGCATGAGGACCCTAAGCACCATATAAGAGCCACCAGCTGGCCAGCAGCCTATGAAATAACAAGTTCCAGGTTTAATGAAAGCAACTGGGTAGTGGTGTATACTTTTAAATCCCAGCACTCAGGAGGCAGAGGCATGAGGATCTCTGAGTTCGAGACCAGCCTGGTCAATAAAGTGAGTTCCAGGACAGGCAAGACTACACAAAGAAATCCTGTCTTGAAAAACTAAAAGATACATACATACATACATACATACATACATACATACATACCTACCAGATCAGAGCAGAGAAGCAAATAAGAAGACAGACTGATATCAAGTTCTGGCATCCATTCACACCTACAAGGTTGAGTACACCTACACACATATGTGTACACATGTACATAAAATACATACACACTTCAAAAAACAACAACTCAGTGCTTCTCTAATGTAACTAGCCATTTGTCCATGCTTTTAGAGCTTATGTACACACCATGTTTCTACTTTCTGTTACATAAACTCACTTCATGTTTACTTGGCTTCACCACTTCTCTGAAGTCTCAGGTTTGGTATGCTAGTCATACTTTTCCATTACACATAAGAATAAAGAATTGGGGCTGGAAGGAAGGCTCAGTGGTTAAGAACACATGTTCTTATAGAAGACCTGAGTTGGGTTTTCAGCACTTTCATGATGATTTACAACCAACATTCTAAAGGATCTAACAGCCTCATTTAACCTCTGCTAGCACCAGACATATAGCTGGTGAACATACATACGTGTACTCATACACAAAAAAGTCAACCTAAAAAGAAAAACAGATTTACAGAAGTAAGACAGACAGTCTTCATCTGTACTCTACCTCAAATAATCTCTTGCACCATGACCTATGTACATTTTCCAATCTGGGAAACACTGCTAATGCAGTGGTTAGAAGAAGCAAAAAATTTAAGTCAAAATGGTTTCTTTTTTCTTTTTGTTTTGAGTCAAGGTATAGAGTCCAATCTGGCCACAAACTCAAGACCCTCCAGAGCACTTGAACTATATAGGCGTGCACCATCATGAAAACATTTTCTACTTTGAGTAACTTTATGAAAAGAAATCACAATAACATCAGGGTTTAAATTTGTATTCAAAACGACAACAACAAGGGGGGGTGGGGGAGAGAGATGGCTCAGCGGTTAAGAGCACTGACTGCTCTTCCAGAGGTCCTCAGTTCAATTCCTAGCAACCACATGTAGCTCACAACCACCTGTAATAGAATCTGATGTCCTCTTCTGGTGTGTCTGAAGATAGTGACAGTGTACTCACATATATAGAATAACAAAATCTTTAAATAAATAAATACATAAATTTGCATTCATATTTTTTAGAAAAAAAAATGAAAAGTTGCAATAGGTCCTTCTTACTTTATACTTTTAGGGAAAGTTAAGTACATGTAAAATAAATAGGCTCCTAAAAGTCTCTCAGTTCAAATGACTGTTAATAATTTGTTTTGGAACAGCCGTGGTATCACAAGCCTTTAATTCCAGCTCTTGGGAAGCAGAGGTAAGAAGGCCTTTGTGAGTTCCATGACAGCCTGGTTTATAGAGCAAGTTCCAGGACAGACAGGATTACATAGAGAGATCCTGTCTCAAAAAACTCAAGTCAAAACAAAACAAACCCCAAAACATGTGAATGATTTCATTTGTTACTTTAAATTGGATAAGAGATACAAAAGTGGGTAAGCCATTTCTAAGTCCTAAGAAGTGGTCTAGTGATAGACACAGATGATAAGAAACTACAGTAGCCGGGCAGTGGTGGCACACATCTTTAATCCCAGCACCTGGGAGGTAGAGGCAGGTGGATCTAAGTTTGAGGTCAGCTTGGTCTAGAATGAGTTCCAGGACAGCCAAGGCTACACGGAGAAACCCAATCTTGAAACTCTCCCCCAAAACAAACAAACCAAAACAAAGGAGAAACTACAGTATAGTAAATGCAGAATTTTCTAAGACAGAAAAACACTGCCCCTTTCCCCTTTCTTTGGTGTGTATTCCACATGAATGTGTATAAGTGTGAGCATACACACAAAAGGATATGGACTGGACACCAGAGGTCAATGTTGAAAGTCCTTCCTCCATTCCTACCCTGTTAGAGCTCGCAGGCTGGGCAAGACTCGCTAACCAGAGAGCTCCAGGGATCCTTCAGCCTTCCCAGTGCTAGGATTATAGATGCACATTAACTACCGCACCTGGCTTTTACATGGGTGCTACAGAACTGAACTCAGATCCTTATGCTTGTGTGGCAGCCACCACACTAAGCCATCTCCTTATCTCTTCCTCCATTATTTTCTTTCAAAAGGCAAACATGAGAAACACTAAAAACTAATTTCTTACAATTAAAAAAAAAGAAAAGAAAAGTTACCTGTGCTCACAGCAATGCTCACACTTTTTCTCATGGGCATGCCAGGTGAAGACTGTGCTTCCTTGGAAACCAGCTCCATTTGTCTTGCTGCTTTCACAGTGTCTTCCACAGTGGCTACTGTCTTATGGGAGCCAGGATCTAGAGATTGTGCTTCTAATAAGCGTTGAATCTGTATTGATTAAAAACATTCATTGACCAGGCAACACAGCAATCAACAAAACTGGCAGCAGAGTTTAGTAACAAATTACAAATACTCTTAGTCATTACAGAGCTGACTTTAATTATATTTTCTCACAATACAATTAAGTCATACCATGAGACTTAGTGCAGAAAGCCATTACCATTAGCTACTAAGACCCACTTTCACTAAGTATAAATTTAATAGTGAAACTTACAGGAGGTAAGATTAGTATTCTTAAGATGAATGTTTATTCAAATACCTCAAATCAATATATTTTATTCCTACTTCATTTATAAATCAACTAAGAATGGAAGAGGCATACCTTGAGTTTCATGTACCAAAAATTGAGGATTTTACACAAGATTCCTTTTATAAACTTTAATCAAAATTGCTCATGTTTGGCCACACTGAAACAAAATAGTAACAAACAATAGCTAACACTGACTGGCTCTTTCTTATCTATAAGATACTTGTACCACAAATTATTTATTTTAGGTGGATGGGTGTTTTTTCTGCATCACTTACATGCCTGGTGTCCATGAAGGCCAGAAGAGAGCATTGTATCCCCTGGAGCCTGAGTTTCAAGCAGTTGTAAGCTACCATGTGGATACTGGGAATTAAGCCCAGGTTCTCCGAAGAGGACCAGTGCTCTTAACCACTGAGCCATTCTCTAGCCCTATATCACAGATTTTATGTGTTAGTTTTACAATTCCATGAGCCTTCCCTCCTCCTCTTCAAGTGGAGATGTAATTTACATACCTTAGAATTAACCAATCCTGAAGTTCATGTACATTCACAAAATGTGAAACAATAATCGCTATCAATTCCAGGACACTTTCAAACCCTACAAGCCTCTTCACTGTCATTGCTTCCTCTCTCCTGACCTTTGTACTCACCAAACACACGTTCCAGCTCTCTGCATTTGCTGATTTGGGACATTTCATACACACAGAACTAAGCTATGTGCCTGGCTTCTTTCTCTTTACATAAAGCTTTCAGGATTAATCACAGCATTTATCAGTGCTTTTGACTGCTGAATACTCCACCATATGAATATGCTCATTGAGGTTATCCATCAATCAAGCTGATGGATAACCAAATTGTTTATAGTTTGGCCTACTGTCAATATTGCTACAGACATTTATAATCAAGGGGTTTTTGTTTTGATTTTGTTTTGTTGTTTTAAGATAGGGTCTTGCTGTAGTCCCAGGTGATCTAAACCTTGCTTTGTTCCTCAGGCTGGACTCCCAGATTGATTTCCCGCTCCCTCCATGTCCTAGTGTACCACCACAGAAGCTTATGTACAGGGGTTTTAACTTTTCTTGAATATATACTGAAGTAAGGACTATCCCCCCCCTTTAAAATATTTTTATTTCCCTATAAACGGTATTATGATTAACTAGTTAATTTTAGTGGACTAATATAATTAGCAATCAGGTTGCTTTTCCAAGGCTACAAGATCTATATTGACTGGAAAATGAATTAGAATCTAAGGAATCTGTCTGTTCAATTCATCTGTCCACTCCATTAAGTATTAAACAAACAAACAAACACTGTGAATACTAGAATGGGAGCAATTTTGGGTATTCCGTTTTTTACTAGGCAAGTGCTCCACCACCGAGTTATAGACTGAGCCCAAGTCTGAGTGTGTCTGGACTTATTTTAAATAAACATTCCTTTGACTTCACAATTGAAGCCAGTGAGATGGCTCAGGGGTTTAAGGCATTTGCCACCAAGCCTGATGACCAGAATTTGATCCCCAGGATGCATTTATTGGAAGGACAGAACTAACTCCTGTAAACTCATGACTTCTACAAGCACACCATGGTCATGATAAACACACACAAACATACAGACAAACAGACACAAACACACACACAAACATAATAAAAATGTTTATTTCTAGGGGGAATCTATGGCACAGTGATATTAGCACACATGCAACTAAAATGTAAATGAAAGATGTAAATAAATGAGCTGGAAAGATGGCTCAGCTGTTTAAGCCTAAAGGCTCACAACTGAAGGATGCAAATAAATAAATAAATAAATAAATAAATAAATAAATAAAAAAAATAAAAATAAATGCACCAAGCTGAGAAGTAGCAGCATATGCCTTTAATCTCAGCACTCAGGAGGCAGAGGCAGAGACAGGCAGATACCTAAGTTTGAGGCCACACTGGTCTACAGAGAGTTCTAGGATAGCCTGGGTATCAGAGGAACCCTGTCTCAAAAACAACAACAAAAAGCACTGAAAATAAACTGTAAGTATAGTAGTCACTGGTATACTGATTACAACAGAAGACAGTTCAAATTGTTGACAGAACAAAACAATTAGAAAATCCATGTACACTCTTAGAAAATGACCCAATGCAATAAAGTTCTTTATGTACTCAATGTCTGAAAGTTACCTGGGGCTGGGGAAATAGCTCAGCTGATGAAATGCTTACCTTGCAAACATGAGGACCTGAGTTTGATCTCCAGCACCCAAGTAAAAGCCAGGTGTGAAGTGTAACTGCAATGGGAGCACCATGGGAGCTCCAGGCAGGTGGAGACAGGCAGGTGGAGACAGCAGGTGGAGACAGGCAGGTGGAGACAG
>JADRCH010000114.1:6006373-6038803 GCA_019843965.1 Rhynchomys soricoides | reverse complement strand
AGACAGGCAGGTGGAGACAGCAGGTGGAGACAGGCAGGTGGAGACAGGCAGGTGGAGACAGGCAGGTGGAGACAGCAGGTGGAGACAGGCAGGTGGAGACAGGCAGGTGGAGACAGCAGGTGGAGACAGGCAGACTCTCGGGCTCTCTGACCAGTCAGCCTAGCCTACACCTAGGTCCTACTCAGAGACTGTCTCAAAAACACTTAAAACATACACGGAAGGGGCTGGAGAGATGGTCAGTGGTTAAGAGCACTGACTGTTCTTCAGAGGTCCTGAGTTCAATTCCCAGCAACCACATGGTGGCTCACAACCATCTGCAATGTGATCTGATGCCCTCTTCTGGTGTCTGAAGACAGCCACAGTGAACTCATATAAATACTCTTAGAAAAACAAAACAAAACAAAACAAAAACCTGACTCTGAACAAAGAACCACTGGTACATTATAAATGGGTAAATTATGTGATATCTGAATTATTTATCAATAACACCAAAATACATTTATCTATCTCATTCTCCTCTTTAGACATCTCAACTCCTTTTTCTAGAGGAAACTACTATCAATAGTTCCACATTTCCTCCATGGCTGTTCTTTTCATTCATATTTAGACATTTATATAAAGCTTTAATCTATTCAGCCTAAGTATTACTCTGAAATTGTTATCATCTACAAAATATTTCTTGTCCTTCTCAGTCAATAATGATGACGATGGTGATGACAATAAATACAAGATGGACAGCTAGATACAGTGGTACACATCTATAATCCCAGTATGCGGTAGGTAGAGGAAGGAGGACTGAACAGTAAAGACCTAGGTTTTTGGATCACAGGATCAAGGCCTAGGATTCATGAGACCACATCTCAAAAAAACCAAACCAAACAAATAAAAAAAAGCAGATAGAGGTTCTTATTAGTAACTGGTCTCAAATATAGCAGCAAGGAACCTAAAGACTCAATGGCTTAGATGAGTAAACACAAAGGCCAAAAAACCAGAGACATGCAAGCTTTTGTATTTAGCTGTATATAAAAGCATAGAGAAGATAGAAAGAAAATGTGACTGTTGTAGGTTAGGATCTAGAGACAGAAGGCGTGTTCTCTGGTCCTAGCCCTACTAAACAGCAAGGTTAAACCATTCTCTCTAATCCTCATCTATCTGTAAAACAAGAAGAACTAGAATTCAGCTTCTAAGGTCTTTCTGGTTCTAATACTCTACAATTTTATAAAGCATAATCCCTGTTGAGTTGTCAAATATTAAAGAAATATACTAGAATTTAAGAGTGCCAACAAAGTTCCACACAAACCTGTGCCTGGAGTAGTCTCAGCTGCCTGTCTTGCTCTGTGACAAAGCGATATGCATCAGGAGATAGTCCCATCATGCCATTGTCTGGTGCTGTATTGGGTGTGTGCATGCACATGGCACAGGGATGTGGCACACACGAGTCCACATGTGAAGGTCCTGCCACAGGGGACGGTTCTCCATTGTTGTGGGGAGAATAGGTGCCCACACCTCCTTGTTTTGTGGTAATAGGGCTACTTGATGAGCAGATGGCATTAGGATACAGAGATGGGCATCCACTTGAGTGAAAGAATGCGTGTTTTGGAAGGGCTTCGGATCGGAGATCTTGAACGGACCCTACTGTATTTCCTTGCCAAGAATTTATTGTACTATACTGAATATGGCCATGATGCTGACAACAGCTGCAGATGTTTGTGGAATAGAAGGATGGTAATGAAGGAGTGGGTGCTTGAAGCTCCATTGGTCTTGTTGAATTATGGGGTGAAAAGGCAAGATTATGTGGGTGGGCTTGTGGAGCAAGAGAGGGCTGCCTAGAGTCCAACGGGGAAGGTCTCACAGGGTAGTCTTCCTTTGCCATGCTCCCGGCAGAAACTGCTTGAAGTTTCTCAGCTCCATCAGGAGATGGTTTAGCATGAGTGTTCCTGAACTGGAGGCTGTCTTTCTTACAGGTAGATGACTGCTTCCCTCTGCACTGTCTTAAAACAGTGTTCTGGCTTAACTGATTTGGGAGTCCCCTCAGGAAAGGCTCCCCAGTGTTAGCTTCTGAGCTGTGTTTGTCATCACAAAGCTCAGGCTGCGATGGCTTAATCAACAAAGGATTCTCCATAGTCATCATTTCCAAAGGGGTAGACTGCTTACTCGATTCTGTCAAGTGGTTGTCTAACACAAGCGAGAGTTCAGGAACAGATGGCTGGATCTTAGAAATCTATAAATGGAAACAAAAAGGAAATTCTTAGGAAATGCATTTGCTCTATTTTCCTTAGATAAGTATTTGCCAAATAATATTCAATTACATATTAAGATTTGCTCACTACTTAGACCATCAACCATTACTCTGGGTACGTAGATAGCAGGCAGGAGTACAACATACAGCACTGTTGCTCACACATATATAAGTGAAAGGTTTGGGGTTTCTTTGGAGACTCAGGGTTTTTTGTCATGTGATTGTTTTTGGAAGCTGTCTTCTGAGAGGATGTTTTGCTAGAGTGGACACTTGAGAGGGTGTGTGATGCTGAGAAAGAATATAAATATAACCCTACAGCGGGTGAGAGGACGCTCACATTGGTAGGCCTTGTAACATGCTGGTCTTTGCTAATCTTCACTTGTTGTGAGTTTGTAGAAAGAAAAGCACCAGAGAACTTCTCCTTCCTGTGTTAGTCCAGCTGCTTCTTGCTGCTTCCTCAGACTCCTGCCAGTTCAGCAGAGTTTCGAGGTTTCTTCTGGATCTAGCTGTTGCTATTGATTTGTGTTTGGTGTTTGCTGACTGAACTGCTGATACCCTGACAACAAAGTTTGGAATTGACTCCCCCAAACTAAACAGGTCTACATCCCCATTTCCTATTAACCTTTCGTTTCCTCTACCTCTGGTAGGCAGGCTAGAAGGGAGATTGAAGTGTTTAAGAACCTTATTAAAATTGGTTTTAAAAATCTAAGCCATATATATATAAATACTTGCTCTACTTATTTAGATTATTGAGACCAGGTCTCTCTCCATAGCCCTGGTTGTTCTGGAACTCACTATATAGATCAAGCTGGCCTCAAACGCAGAGATCTACCTGCCTCTGCCTCCCAAGTGCTGAGATTTTAAAGGCACGCGCCCAACCCCCGCTCTGAGACTTATTTAAAATGGAACTCCTTTTATTACAACACTGATTAATATTATCTAGATTATAGAACAAAACAAAACAAAAGAAAGGGAAAAGTGTATTATACTATAGTTTCTTACCCTCACTCTGCCATGTTAATATTCCTTAAAGGAATAACACTGCAAGCAAGGTGGTGGTGGTGCACACTTTTAATCCCAGCACTTTCAAGGCAGAGAGGGAGGAGGATCACCTGCTTCATTTACAAAGTAAATTCCAGGACAACCAGACTATTACACAGAGAAACTTTGGAAAACCAAACCAAACCAAACCAAACAACAACAACAAAACACCTAAACTCCAATAATACTTTAGAATATTTCTCTGTTAAAGTCATTCAACTATTTCTTCTACTAATATTAAATAAGAGATGAGTGAGAACATTAAATCTGTTATAATTTTTTGGAAGCAATGTTGGAGATTTTAATACAGATTTTAAGCTTGAGGGTTAACAGAAAGAGATAGGATATTTAAGATGTCCAAAAGTGTGGGCATGGACTTCTCAAGGGAGAGTTGCCAACTCTATTAATTTTCCTTTCCTTTCAATTAAGTTCAATTAAGGCAAAGATTTCTAAAATAGCTCACTAGCTGGTAGCAATTAAAAAACAGTATGACAATCAAGGGTTATTGGCAACTAACCTCTGAATGCAAGGAGAATGTTTTCTCTGAGGACAGTAACAACACTGTCAGGCACTGGTGACACAGAATGCTGAGTCTTCATGGTTGATAAAAGCACCAAAATCTGAAGCCAAAGCCCCAGACTTGGAATTCCAGCTTTACTGCTTACTAGTTATGTGATCATGGACAGTTGGCAACGGAAACCAGTTTTCTTACACTTATGTATACACTATTACCTACATATGAACATATATATTATTACCTTAATTGTATGCACCTGTGATGAATATATACATATATATGTATATATTCCTACATAAAGATAAAATCTGATAATAGTCAATCCTTATATAAGAATGAAGTGGTATTTAAGTGCTTTGCTATAGAGACTTGAAGATTTCTAGCTGTGAGCTCATTTTGTCAGAACATTACCTTCTGACTCACTGGGTGAGGACTGGGAATTGGTCTTGGAGAAAAGTCTTCATCTTCAAGGTCAGTGTCATGCTTGTTTTTTGGTATTTTCCCAGGAGATACTTTTTGGGAGGATCTAAAGAGTAGACAAGGAGACAAGAGAAACCTTCAACAAACCAGGGTTGTTTTTTCTGTTTTGAAATGTGATGATTTCATTTAGTAAATACGGAAACATTTAATTTAGAACCTGACAGCTACAGGTAGTAAATTCTTAGGTCAGTGTTAATTTAGCAGGAAAGGTGGTCTACTCAGGTTTAGCTAATTAACTACTCAATTTACCTGATCCCTGAAAATTTAACCCTTCTTAACTGCTGTAGTACATCAGTAGTCACTGAACACCTTCTGGTTGGCCACATTGAACAATGTAGAAAGAAAGCTTAGCACTTACTGGAAGTGTATATTATAGTGTGACAGATATACGCCCTGCAGTGGTTTGAATCTTCAATGTATTCCATAGACTTAGGTTTTGAACATTCGGATCCCAGCTTATAGCCCTATTGGAAGGTCATGGACCGTTTAGGAGGAAGGTAGGGCCTGGCTGTGGGAAGTAGGTCAGTTAGGATGGATTCTGGTGTGATACTTGCTTCTGATTCCACCCTGCTTTATGTCTCCTGGTCCCCACAATGTGAAGAAGCTACCTTCACACAAGTCCACTGCTTTTGGGTAGAATAGCTTCTTTCACTAGGCCTTCCCACAAGTACTGAAATCTCTCTGAAACAGTGAGTCAAAATGACCTTTTTCTTCAGCTATATTGTTACAGCAATAACAGAAAGAACCAACACACACCAACAATACTCAACGCATCATATATTAAAAATCCATTGTGAAAAAAGGAAAATCACTGAAGTGGTTTTTCATATACTTTTTTTGTTTTTTGTTATAACTTTAAAAACCATGGCTGTGTGTGATGGCACATCTCTTTAATTCTAGCACAGCAGGCAGATCTCTATGCTCTACAAAGACTTTCGGGCCAACAAAGGTTACATAGTGAGGCTTTGCCTCAAAAGGAAAAGAAAAAATAGTATGATTACCTTTTTAAAAAACAAAAAACAAAAAAAACTATTTTGGCCATGCAGTAGTGGCATATGCCTTTAATCCCATCACTCAAGAGGCAGAGGCAGGCAGATTTCTGAGTTCGAGGCCAGCCTGGTCTACAGAGTGAGTTCCAGGACAACCAGGGCTACACAGAGAAACCCTGTCTCGAAACAAACAAACAAACAAACAAACAAACAACCTATTTTGTATACGTGTGTGAAGTTAGAGAACAATTTTCAGACGTTGGTTTTCTCTTATACTAAGTGGGTTCTGGAGATCGGACTCATACAAGTGCTTCAGCCACTGAGTCATCTCACTGGCTCCTAAGTTCTTTTTAACATTAACTTTGTAAGCTAGCCTACAAAGTTTTACTTTTCATTTAGTATTTCATGTAGATAAGCAGTTATATCAGTTCTTATTCACCCCCCTTTCCTATGTACCTGTATCTACAGTGAGAACATACTCAGAAATGGAGTATACCTCACATTTAGTCAGCTGTAGTCATTGTATCTCAGAGAGCATGCTCCACCTGAAAACAGGAACTCTTTAACAAAGTTGGGGATATAGTTCAGTGGTAAAGGGGTTGATTAGTACATGCAAAGCCCTGGGTTCAATCCCTTGCACTGAGGAAGAGGAAAGAAAAATGTTAATGTTGGTATTGAGTTCCAAAAGCTAAAATTAAGGTTTAAGATTAAAACGAAAATTTTGGGGGGCAGGATGGGGGGAAAGACTAAAGATATGAAATATGTGCATAAAGGTTTTTTGTTGTCTGTTTCATCCTAGTAAATAGACAAAATCTCATCAGGATGCTTTAGGGAAAAGGTAAGCAGTAAGGAAGTTGAGAGCTTAGAGTGTGTTCCTGAACATACCCTACATGCTGTTTTACATAAGCTGAACTCTTCCTAGCAGGGAAAAAGATTAAGAAGCCACAAAGAAGAATTGAAGATCTGACAGACCTTCCAAATCCTGGTGGTCTAGAGAGTGAAAATAATCATAAAGGTCTTTCTGTGCAAGGTTCTGCAATAAAGCAATGACAATATTATCACAACGTGTTTTGTGATAGGCAGGGTCTATACCAGTCCCATTCAGCTCTCCTGAAATATGCAAGGACAGGAAGACTACACAAGCATATCTATGTGCTCAGTGCAGGCCTCTCATGACACAGAAAGCCAGTGCCCCAACAGGCTCAAAAAACTTGTATCGACCCCTCAAAGTCAAAGATTAGATACAAATGGACACATCTCATCAGACAGTAGCACAGACAGACCAGAGTCATGCTGCCTTTTATAACCGGTAATGATATAGCATTAATTCCCTCTATATAAAATCTCAGAGGAAAGGGCTAGAAAGATGGTGAACTGGCTGTAATCTCAACAGAATAAAAGAACAAGTAGGACAGAGGCTTACGGCAGACAGTCCAGTATGGAGGAAGACAGGGTACAGGACTTTGCACTTAAGTTATTCTGCTACATTCACCATACACACACACAGAGCCAAAAATGGGCTGAAATCAAATGATAAACTCAGCTTTTTTAAACACCCAAATCGAAAAGGAAAAACTTTAAATTGTTACCAGTTTTTTAGGCAAAATTTACTAAACTCTAAAGTGGCAGATCCTCAATGCTTCATTGAGAGTTGAAAACAAAAAAGTTTTCAACAATTCTGTTGTTGGCTTTAGTGGTGCTGGGATCAAACCAAGGGCTTTGCAAATGTTAGGCAAGTCCCTACACTAAGGCACACAGCTAGCCTCTTAACATTAAGGATTCTGCTCCCTTAACTTGTCCTTTTCTTTCATAAATATTAAATAAAATGGTAAATAAAGCATACAATTTGGAAAGTTATTACTGCAATAGACTAGAAGCACTAGTTTCTAGTGACCTAATCTGTTTAAGGATAACTTTATGCCCACAAAGTTGGGAAGGAGCACTTCAGACACCTCTCTAACTCTAATGACTCTCAGTGCCTAAGTGTGCAAAGGAAGCTGTGGATCTAAGACTCTTCAGATACAGTGATTATTTGGGGTTCCTTAAGAAGACTCAACATAATCCCCTCCACACCCACCCCAGACAGCATTTCTCTGTATAACCATGGCTGTCCCGAAACTCTGTAGACCAGGCTAGCAGGGAAACTAGAGCTCCGCCTGCCTCTGCTTCCCAAGTGCTAGGATTAAAGGCGTGCACCCCATGCCTGCTCACCCAGCATAACCCTAAGGGTCAGGGTTAGAGTGAGAGAAGACATGAAGGAGAAAGCATAGATGTCAGAGAGGCTGAGAAGGGAAAGGAGGCAGTGGGAAACTTGAAGAGGATAGGCTACTGGCTCTGAAAATAGTCTGAGAAGCCCTGAGACAAGGAATACAGATGGTCTCTAGGAGCTAAGAGGCAAAACAAAACAAACCTCTAGAATGATCATAGCCTGCCAATATATTGGTCTTGAGATTCAAACATTTTTAATTTCTAACCCCCAGAATAAAGATTTGTATGCAAACATATCTGATACCAGCCATTTTCTCAATAAAACCAAAGCATTCCAATAATCAATAAGAAAATTTCTTTCTATCTGCTTATTTCTCTTGCAATATTCTAAATATACAACATTAAAGGAAACTGAAAGGAAGGTTCAGGTTATATTTTCAAAGCTAAGGGGCTGGAGAGATGGCTCTGAGGTTACTTTGCTCAAGGGCTCGTCTGGATCCTAGTACTTACATGGCAGCTCACAACCATTACAGCTCCAGTTCCAGGACCCTGGTACCCATAAACACATACAGACAAAACACTCATACATATACAATAAGTGAAACTTCTAAATTAAAATAAAAAGATTTTAAAAATGGTAGCTCAATAGTAGACTACTTGCCTAGCATCTAAGAGGTCCAGGGTTTGATCCCTGGCACTGCAAAAAATAATAACAATAAATAAAAATACAAAGCAAAACTTACTATAGTACTGTTAGCAATAGTGAAGATATGAGCCAACCTAAATGCCCATAAGAATAAAGAAAATGAGTTTCTTTAGCCACAAAGAGTGGAGTAATGACATTCTCGGGAAAATGGATGGATCAAAGATAGTTTAACTGAAATAAACCACATTTAAATGATTAATGTTACTTGTTTTCTCTGATATTTGGATATAGATTTAGATCTCTCTCTCTCTCTCTCTCTCTCTCTCTCTCTCTCTGTGTGTGTGTGTGTGTCTCTAAAAATCAAGTGGGAACTATTTAAGAGGAAGAGGGAAGGGAAGTCGAAAGTAGAGGAGTGTAAAATACACAAAGCACAAAATGTATGTGTAAGAACATCTTAACAAATCCCTTAATTTTATACTCCTACTAAACAAATGAATAAAACACTCAAGAAACAGTCAAGGCACTTGCCAGAATGATTTAAAAATAAAAATAGTTTCTAACTAAAGAGTCAAAGGGCAAACTAAGATTTCTTCAAACAAACAAACAAACAAACAAACAAGTAAGCAAACAAAAAACCCCTGGCATTCAAAGACAGCTTTGAACTGAGTTTATCAAGTAACTTTACCAGAAATAATTGGAAGTCTTAAAAAGAAAATTATCCACGGTAGGGGAATGCATGCCTCCACATGTAGAGGCCAGAGAACAATTCTGGAGTTGCTTCTCTCCTTCCACCTATACTTGGGTTCCAGGGATCAAACTCAAGTGGATAAACTGGATAGCAAGTGACTAAGACACCTTACTTGCCCCAAAATTATTTTAATTACTCTATGAAAACTAGTAACTAGTAAAGAAAACACATGGTAATAAATATTATCTTTTACCTCTTAACTGAAAGATTCTTAGAAATCTTGCTAAAAAACTCCGCCTCCGCTTCGGCATCTTGACTCTCGGCACTGAGTTCGAAATGGATTGGATTTTTGCCAGAAGGTTCAACATGCTGAAATGAAGTAGGTCATACTTTTGAGATTTGACTTAAAATAGCAAAGAATCCTATTTATCAGAACAGTAGCTCTGGATCACTGACAGGAGCACTTCTGATTTCCATAACCTGCTTCTGTAGAATGCCTGGCTTACTGCTCTGTAAGTGAAAATAAGAACCTAACCCAGTATTGTGAAACTCATTCAGTAACCAGGGATTCAGTGAATACAATAATATAAAAATGTATTCATGAAATGATACTATCCATAAATGAATTCAAAGAAAACAAGGTGAGTTGAGTGGAACCATATGGTTAATTTGGAGTTATTCAATATTCTTATAATAAAATAATGAATTTATTGTATTACTTATTTCAGGACCTAAGATACATAGTAATTTAATAATAATAAAAAATTTAAAAAAAAAAAAAAAAAGTAGTGTTAGGGCCAGAACCAACAGTAGACACATGTAACCCTAGGTACTAAAGGAGTCTGAGACAGGAGGATTATTTGAGCCAAAGAGTTTGAATCTAGCATGGGCAAAAAGGAGAGGGTGTCCTTTATTTTTTAATTATTATTATTTGTTTTGCTTTTTTGAAAGAAGACCCCTCTACATAACCCTAACTACCCTGGAACTCATTATGTACCTCCCAAGTGCTGGGATTAAAGGCATGCACCACCACACCTGGCTTATCCTTTAAATTTAGTTTTATATGACAGCTTCAAAGACTTACTTTCTCTGTAACGACCAGCTAGATGTATCATTTATTTTATTTTTAGAGACAAGATCTTAAAATGAATGCTTGGCTCTCCTGGAACACAGACTAGCCTCTGAACTAAGAGATCCACTTGCCTTTTGCCTACTGAGTACTGGGATTAAAAGCCTGATTCAGTAGACTTGGTTCCCAGATGGATTTTTATATACTTTA
The DNA here is from genome assembly GCA_019843965.1 of Rhynchomys soricoides. NCBI lineage: Eukaryota > Metazoa > Chordata > Mammalia > Rodentia > Muridae > Rhynchomys > Rhynchomys soricoides. The sequence goes on along the minus strand of JADRCH010000114.1, from coordinate 6,028,716 downwards.
TTGGATCTCCTAGGACTGGAATTATAGATTATTGAGCCACCATTGGATTTCTGGGAAACTGAACCCAAGTCCTCTGGAAAGCAGTCAATGCTTTTAACAACTGAGCCATGTCTCTGGCTCCCACGAAAATCCTTTATATATTATTAATTATATCCACATATTTTAAAAAATAAGTGATAACAAGGAAAACACTAACATCAAAAATTAATCCTCAGCTGGGAATGATGGTGTATACGTTTAATCCCAGCACTTGGGAGGCAGAAGCAGGCAGATCTCTGAGTTTGAGGCCAGCCTGGTCTATAGAGTGAGTCTAGGACAGCAAGGGCTGTTTACACTGAGAACCCATGTCTTGAAACCAAAAACAATAACAACAGAACAAACACACAATAACAACAACTCCTCAACAGTACAATATAATACAATGTATAAGCTACTGAAAAACAATGACTAGAAGAAGAACTGATGGTAAATCTTCAGTTGATTCGCCTCCATTAGTGGGGGTGAAGGTGATTCCAGAGTGGACTAACTGATGAAGACACACCCAGAGCACACTTAGCATCATCCCATTTGCTGAAGCCCTGACTGAATCAAGGGGGTAAAGACAGTGACATGTCTACACTCCTGCTGCGCTGCTTCCGGGTTAGCCATGAAGTGAGTGGCTCTCTTCTACCACAGAGTCCTACTACCATGATGTTCTGTTTTAGCACATGCAACCAGCCAGCCATACATGGGCTGAAGTCCCTGAGCTTGAGCTGTAATAAATCTCCCCTTCCTAGTTTATATCAGATATTTTGGTCTGAGTGATGAGAAAAATAATACATACAGGCAGCATAAGCACTTACATTGAAAAGATGAAAAGTCTCCTTGTTGGTTAGTAACTGAAACTGAAGGTCAGGCGTCCTACTGTCACAAGGAAGGCACTCATAAAATTCAGGTTCCTTATGTGTCAATGAATAAAGAACTATGATGAAATGTCCAGATTCTGAAAAAACTCTAAATAAAAAAATAGCATTGAATTAAATTTTTGTGATACTAACATTATACCGAAAGATCTCCTTGTTAAGTTTCCCAATCTAGTCAGTAGATTATTTAAAGTATGCATGCTTACCTTTTAATGTTAACAATTAAAAAATAAACTTACTTATTTTTTTATATATATAGCTGTCTATTTGCATGTGTGTACCTGTATGATGTGCAGGCCTGATGCCCTTGGAGGCAGAGAGCCACAATGAGGATACTGGGAATCAAACCAGAATCCTCTGCAAATGTAATCAGTGCTCTTAACCACTGAGATATCTCTCCAGCCCCCAGTTATTAATTTTTTAATAGAAAACATTCTATAATGGAATATATAAACACTCTTTGTAAAACATCAAAGAAAACAGGAATATATAAAATGGAAAATGAAAACTTCCCCATCCAACCTCCACTTCAGAGAGAGAGAGAGAGAGAGAGAGAGAGAGAGAGAGAGAGAGAGAATCTCAAGAATGCACACACATGGTATGCACCTCTAGCTACTTGCAAGTGTAAAAAGGATCACTTGAATCCAGGAGTTCAACACCTGCCTGAGCTTTTACTGAACATCTGTTGTCTATAGAAACTTAAAGCAAGATGAATAATTGGTAGTAAAACTTAACTGTACTTAATCATAGAAAAGAACCAACAATTAACATTTAGCACCCTGAAGAGATAGCTCAGTGGTTAAGAGGCCTCGGTCCCTTTGTAGAGGACTGGGTTCAATACCCAGCACCCATAGAGTAGTTCACAACCACCTGGAACTCCAGTCCCATGGCACTAGATGTCCTCTTCTCCATGAACACCAGGAACACATGTGATGTCCAGGCATACATGTAGATAAAATACCCATACACATAAAATTAATGATAAAAATTTAAAAACATCCTTTTTCTCTTTTTGTTTCTGGGACAAGGACTCAGATAATGTAGGCTGGCTTGGAACTTGTTATGTAGCCCAGGTGGCCTCAAACTGATCCTTCTGCCTTAGCTTCCCAGTGCTAGGATCACAGGTAAGGCAGGCCTCATTATGTCTGGCTTGTTTTAGTACAAATAAATAAAATTCACTTGGAAAGTTGAATAAAACATAAAAAGTATAACTATAAAAGCATTTGAAAAAAAATACAGGGATTCTTTTATTTATACTCCTAGAATGTGAAATGCCTAAGCAAGAAAGAAAAGTGATGGATTTGACAAAAAAAAAAAACAAAAAACAAAACAAAAACAAAAACAAACCAAAAAAACTGAAACAGAAACAAAAAGCAAAACAAACAAAATAACCTTGGGGTTGGGGCTAGAGAGATGGCTCAGCAGTTAAGAGCACTTGCTGCTCTTCTAGAGGACCTGGGCTCCATTCCCAGCATCCAGTCGGAGGTTTACAAACGCCTGTAACTCCAGTCTTGGGGTACAATGCTCTCTTCTGGCCTCCGTGGGCACCAAGTATGCAAATAGTATAGAGACAAGAATGCAGGCAAAACACACCTAAAACAAAATATACAACACAACAAAATACAAGAATTAAAAGGGTGCGGGGGGCTGGAGAGCGCTGGTGGCTCTTCCAAAGGACTCAAGTTCAATTCCCAGCATCCACATATCAGCTCACGACTGTCTGTAGATCCAGTTTAAAAATCAAACATTCTTACACAGACATACATGCAGGCAAAACACCAATGTACATTGAGGGGAAAAAAGCTTGGTGTATAGGTCAGAGCTGTACAAAGCTTTAGCTAGGAGACCCAGCACCATCAGGAAAAAGAAAACAGTCTGGGAAAAATCCCATTAACTAAACATTAAACGAAATGACAATCCAAGAGAAGAAAGTTTTGCTCTAAGTATTTATATATGCAGAGAGAAATAGGGAAAGAAAGGAGAAGTGCATGGACTTTACAAATTAATATGAAAAAGAAGCACAGTGCAAGAGATAATAGCAAAAGACAACACCCAGAAACGTCATAAACGCTGGAAAAGAGCATGCTTCCTTTATTAGATCAGCAAAGGTTGTCAAGGCTTCTGTAACCTGAAATAACAGCTCACACCTATAGTTCTAACACTCAAAGAAGCTAGGGCAGTAAAGATTGCCTTGAGTTCAAAGTCAATCTGGGCCATACAGTGAGTTCAAAACCATCTTGGCTACAGATTAAGACCCTGTCTCAAAAGACTGAAGAAAAAGCAAAGACTTTCCATTCATGTGCCTTGAGCTAACATCCCACCTCTCTGTCCTTCTGTCTAGCTGTACTAGCATCCTTACTGAGTGATCTTTCACCCAGTGCCTCTGAAGTTAACACATTCTATGCCTACACATGATAGTCATAAGCTTACCTTCTCATTACATAGTCTCATTTAATACGAGGCCTCTGAAGTTAGCACATTCTATGCCTACACATGACAGTCGTAAGCTTACCTTCTCATTACTTAGTCTCATTTAATACGAGGCTTATTTTCCTTAAAAGTGCACATTTATTATTTATTATAAAAGATTAAAGCAGTGTATGAATTTTAACTGAAACCAATATACTATAAACAGAAGCAATCAAACTAAAATATCATAGGATAAAATATCACTTGCCTTTCCTGAATAGAAGAACTGAACATGTATCTCAAGCAGCAAGCCCATACCTGAGGGTTGTAAATATGTATAATTCCAGACAGCCAGCTAAAAGAAAAAGAACGTACATCATCAGCTAAGTTTGGTGGCACAAGCCATAATCCCAACTGCTGGAGGCTGAGGCAAATTCTAGGGTAGGCTACACAGGGAGATCTTACCTCAAAATAAAAAGAAAAACCCTTATAGTCACTTAAAAATTAACATACTTCAGATCACATCCTTTCCAAGATCAATCCTTGATGCAGTACTTTAAAAACTTGACAAATTAAAAAAAAAAAAAGCACATTGCCAATTCAGAGAAGACTACATTGATATCTATGGCAACATAAATATATCACATCTACATATAGAAAGAAACAAGTACACAATATATATTCTCTTCCATTTGGATGTGGGAGAGAAAAATAGTTTGTGGAGGGAAAGACTAGCATGGACTAACATGAACAAAATCAGAGACCAAAGTCTGTAGCCTAAAACTAGGAATTGTGACCAGGTTAAAATGCTATAATATATACATATAGATATCCCAAAATATAGAGATACCTCACAAGAAAATGCCCACAACTGCCAGGTGATGGTGGCACACGCCTTTAGTCCTAGCACTTGGGAGGCAGAGGCAGGCAGATCTCTGGTCTACAGTGCAAGGTCCAGGACAGCAAGGGCTACCCTGAGAAATCCAGCCTCAAAAAACAAACAAACAAATTGCTATAATTACTTCTTTTTAATTAATTAATTAATTAAGTTTTTTTAAGACAGGCTTTTTCTGTGTAGCCCTAGCTGTTCTAGAGCTTGCTCTGTAGATCAGACTGGACTTGAATTCAGAGATCCATCTGCCTCAGGCTCCCAAGTGAAGAGATTAAAGGTGCATGCCATCACTGCCCAGCCACAAGCACTGTGTTTATTTTTCAGAGTGTTCATTTCATAGGTAAATCATATACTCATTATTGCTTATTTTTTTGTATTTGCAAATACCTTTTTTTTCTTTTTTGTGATCCCCCCCCCTTTCTGTGAATATCACTTGAGTGTGAGTTTAAATTCTCGGAGAAGGGATTTTTAAGCCCTAACATAGAACCAAACATGCTAAGCATATAGAAAACATGTAATAGATACTGAATAAATATGAGTTTCTGAATCATCTTTCTCGATGTTGTTAACCCACTAACCGTAAAGAGAAAACCATTAACACTAAAGGGAATTTCTGTACAACTGCCTCTCAACAGATTTTAAATTCTATCAGGTTGAGCCCTGGATTCTCTATAAAGACAAATTTAATGAGAAGGCTGGAGACCTTCAACTTCAACAAGGATTCAGAAATATTATTTAGCTGATTAATACTAAAATACGGAAGCTTAAGAAGCACCAGCTTTTGTGGCCTTATAAAATGAGCTCAAGCCAGGTGAGGTAGCACACTCCTTTAATCCCAGCACTCTGGAAGCAGGAGGATCTGTGAGTTCCAGGCCAGCCAGGGCTACACAGAAAGGCTCTGACTCAAAAAGACAAAAAACAAACAAACCAAACAAGAAGAAGAACAACAAAAAAACCCCAGCCAAATATAAAAGCCAACGATTTTCCCAATTATCTGGATACACACTAAGGTTTTCTTAAGTAGAATAATACTCACATTCCCACTAATGGTAGAGAATAAACCTTAGGATCTGATTCCAGCAAAAGTAACAGTTTGCGTGTTTCATCCATAGTAATATATCTAAACAAAAGAAACTTAAGTAAGAATAATTTTAAGTGTGCGCTTTCAACCCCCAAAATGCAAACTGAGTCTTGAAACTCAGTTTTATTTAAATAAAACTCTATTTTTGGTAGTGGATGAAAAAGAAGCCACAAAGACAATATGTAAAATGTTTTGACCTATTAAAATAATCATTTAGGATCACATACTTAAAATATTTTACTCAACTTTACTTACATATTACTTTTAAATAGTGTTAACACTAAAGAGGACAATTTCAGAACCAATTATGCTACTGAAAAAAGTGAACGCAAGTATCCAGGCAACTTGATAGGACAAATGTGACTTCTCAGTGAAAGAGACTGCATTAAGAGAGGGATAATGGACCCTCTGTACACGACACTCTTCCAACTACTGCCAAAGAGTATGATGACAAAAGGCAAAACCCACTTATGGATCTCCGACATGTGAACTGACTACAGGAATTAGTATTACTGAAAAATATATTAATCAATCAATATTTATAAGCTGAAACTAATGGATCTTTTACTTACCCATATTTATAGGTTCCCTGAACTTGAGAAATACTCAGATTACTACTTAAGTTTCTTGCCAGTGCTGTAGGAATAATGGGGATAGGCTTCACAGGTACACACTTGAAAGGATTTGCTAGAGTTACTGCTGTCCATTGCAAGTTAAAATCCACACCATTCAAACTCTCTCTGGGCGTGATTTGGGCTCTTACAGAAAGCAGCTTTCCACAGTCCAGAAAATCTTTGCTACACACATGGTATTGTAAAGCCTGAGGAATCAATATTAGATAAATAGTTTAAAACTTTGAAATGCATCCATATCTTTAAAATTCATTTAACATTGCTACATATGGGCTGAAGAAATGGCTCAGTGGTAAAGAGCACTGACTCTTCTTCCAGAGGTCCTGTTCTTCCAGAGGTCCTAAGCTCAATTCCCAGCTCACAACCATCTGTAATGAGATCTGATGCCCTCTTCAAGTGTGTCTGAAGATAGCAACAATGTATTCATGGACATACAATAAATAAATAATTTTAAAAGAAAATTGCTACATATACTTCTATGATATCTTACATTAACAAAATTAAATTAATTCTAATTCACAACATTTCACTTCTCATTTCTTCCACATGATCAAAAGATTATGTGAATAATTTAATCAAAGCAAGTCCTCAGCTCTCATAAATTTCCAACTTGGATGTCCTACCAGCTCTTTAAATTCATGCTGAGCAATTATCACCCCTCATAAATTTCCCTTCATTGGGGTGGTGGGGTATGAAACGCAATTATGACTCAGCCTTAGAGAATCTCAATCACTTTTTGGTTCTCATTCTCCAATTGGGGTAGCTCTTCTCCCACATTTACCCATATATACTGTGCCCTTTTTAGTCTTAGAGCTACCACTACGTGTATATTTGTGTAAACACAAACACACACAGACATACACACACACAAAGAGAGAGAGACACCATCTAATATACATCTAACCTAGTCAATCATTCTCTGACTTCAGTGAGCCTGCTTGATCAAATCTGACAGAACTGTTTCTTCTCAGAAATCTCTAATAACTATATACACAAAAGAAATTTCTTCATCCAATAAAGCTCTTTATAACCTGACTAAATTAATACTCCAGTCTAATTGCCCTTAGGGAAAGTCTATATACCATTAGCAACCCTAAGCACTTCCTGAACTTTCTTTCCTGTCTTGGTCCCACTGTTTCCTCTTCTGGAATATTACCCATCTCTAGCCTCAAGAAAACACATTATCTTTGTTTTTTAAGTCCACAATGATTCAATCACATATCATTACAAATAATTCTCAAATCTGTATGATTTATCAAAATACTATAAGCCACACACAGTATGATTCTCATATATAATTAAAAATAATGGCATCTACACTTCAGACACAGGAGTCAGAGGACCTGAGTTGGATCTGACCCAAAGCATCCTACCTGAGGACTAGGTTTCACAGCACCACACGATGACATGCAAACTTCCAAGGAAGGCAAGCAAACAGTCCTACCTAGGTATGATACCTATGAACCACAAGGACCAGCATGGCACAATAACCCTAAGGGAGCAATAGCAGCACACATACCTTGGTGGTAACTAACAGCTTTCTAATTGGACTTCAGGCTCACTCAAGAGGGAAATCATGTCTGGTTAGTACCAACTGCCCAGGGCTAGAAAAGTCATGGATTTTTGAAAACTTTCAACTGCAAGTTTACTAAGCTGCATAATCCTAAACCAGGTACATTCCAAATATTTATCCTCTATACATGTACTCTTACACCTCAAAGAAACCTCTCTTTGTAACAGAAGGAGACCATTCCAGAAAACCACAACTGTCCCAAGTGGAACACCTGTAACATAACCCCTGCACCTAAGGCTCAGGAATCATTAAGGAAGAGGACAGAAAAATTGTTAAGAGCCAGAGAAAACAGGACATTTCACGTGAGATTTTCTACTAGAAATGTCAGAGAGGATATATAAATGAAGTCTCATCAACATGGCTTCCTAAACAAGTCCCAAAGAATGGTGACAACACCATAGACATGCTAACATGGCAGGGAGAAATCTTATGAGGTCTCAACCTTAGACAAAGAGCTACGGGTAACTGGGAAATGTTGAGAGTGGGAGACAGTCTTCCCTAGAGAACTGCACACTATTAATTGGTTATCCAAAATGAAGCAGTCAGTGCTAAAGTAACATTACACAGAGCGGGTTGAAGTTGTGTGTGTGTGTGTGTGTGTGTGTGTGTGTGTGTGTGTCCCTACCAGTACTTTTTGAAAGGCCATAAAATGAGAGTGAGAGGGGATATACAAGAGGGGTTGGAGGGAGGACAGGAGGAGATGATGCAATTGTGTCATAATTTCAAAAACTAAAAGCTATTACAAAAAAAGAATACTGTTATCAATAAATTTCACCTTTAAAGCTGAACTGAAGTCATCTGCATTATGAACTATCACATCTCTTGAACCAAGTCCTTGAGTGTGAACTTTGCAGGGGATCAAAAAGTCTCCAGGAAGACAAGCGGTAGGAGTTCTTTCTAAGCATTCAGGTATTTCTCGACCAGGATCAAAACGATCTACCATCAATGTCACACCTTCTTCATCTGCACAACAAAAACATTTCTATTATTTGTCATGCTAATTAAAAACATAAACCACCAAGCAGAACTACATTTCAGCTAAGTATTTCTATCACACTAAACATACATAGACTTACACAGTCTACCAGGTGACTACACCGTGAATTCTGTAATGGGTAGTTTTATTCATATTCATATCCATGATGCACAGCAAAGAAATTAGCAAAAGAAATATGCAATGACAGGCTGAATAAATGTATATCCTATAACAGCCGCTGTGTGTGTGTGTGTGTGTGTGTGTGTGTGTGTGCCTTTTAACAACACATTACCTTCATCCACCGTGAGAGAACCAAGTAAGAAGCAGGGCACATTTTTTTTATTCTGCTTAGCATGACGATAAGCAAGTCGGATGGCCTTTTCAGTTACCATAAGCTTTGGCTTTCTGAAAAATAAGAAGTCTTTTATGAATGTGGTATACCTAACGTCCACATAGGAAATGTCTACATTAAACAAAAATCTTCTATAAACATAACAAAGAATTTTAAAAATGTACACAAAGACAATCATCCAAGATTCCTAGTCAAGAAACCCTGTAAAAGGCAAGGATAGACAAGGTCACCTGGAAACCAGACTGACCATAAGCTGACAAAAAATGTTCAAATGCCCCCCAAGGTTCTTGCCTAACCTAGGCCAGAATACAGACTGACAAACTAGGAAGCTGATATGTTTCTGTAAATAAAGTTTGACAAAAATAGTCACACTGACTTCTTTATATATCATTTATGTCTGATCCCAGCACTCTTGAATACAAAACATAAATAAATATATTTAAAACAAAACAGCTAGTCATGGTAGCATGAACCCTTAATCTCAGAACTCAGGAGCTGCAGGCATCTCAGAGTGTGAGGCCAATCTGATCTACATAGTGATCAGATTCAAGCTAGCTAGAGCTATGTAGCTAGAGCTATGTTGGGCCTGGGTCGGGGGTGGAGGTTGGGGAGATGGCTTAGTAGATAAAAACTCATACTGCCCTTCCAGAGGACTTGAGTTCAATCCCAGCAGTGTCAGGTGGCTCATGATCACCTGTAATTCTAGTTAAAGGGGATCTGGCCTCTTCTGGTACCTGTACTAATGTAATTAAAAATTAAATGAATTGGGCTGGGGAGATGGCTCAGAGGTTAAGAGCACTGACTGCTCTTCCAAGGTCCTGAGTTCAATTCCCAGCAACCACATGGTAGCTCACAACCATCTGTAATGAGATCTGATGCCCTCTTCTGGTGTGTCTGAAGACAGCTACGGTGTACTCATATAAATAAAATAAATAAATAATTCTTTAAAAATAAATAAACCTTTTAAAGAAAGTTCAAAGAAATGTAAGAGGGAAACTATAATATGTACAAGGAACAAGAAGCCAGAAAGAAAGACCAGATAATTTAAAAATATTATTCTAACAAAACACATCTCTGGGCAGACCTCTGTGAGATTAAGGCTAGACTGGTCTACATGGTGAATTTCAGAGCTATGCAGTAAGTAAGATCTTGTCTAGAAAATTTTTAAAGTACCAGCAAAGGATCATAAGTTAGCCCTGTAGCAGAGTGTTTGCTTAGCATGTTCAAGTACATGAAACACTCTAGGGTGTGTGTGTGTGTGTGTGTGTGTGTGTGTGTGTGTGTTCCTTTCATGGTAGTTTTCCATTTATTTTACAAATAAGGGAACTGATTTTTGGCTATTTTATTGCTGTTATTTAAATAAGAATTTGTAGGATCTGAAGTTGAGGGCCCAGAAGTCTGACCTTAAAGGTACTTAAGAGCACCTTAAAATCACTATGGCCAAGACCTGGTTACTGATAAGCACCTTCCACACCGACTTGGCTCTCGGCACTATAGTCTATCCTCTGCAGAATACTCCTTTTAGCAAGTAAGTCCTTAGACAACATCTCAATTGGTTATCATTACTTAAAGTCTATCTAAACTTCTTTCAAAAGATCCTACACAGAACTACAGTATTATATGCCTTCTAACTTGATGGGTTCCACCTCTGTTCTATCTTCTCAAGGTTCCACACAGACACCATGCTGAAGTACAAGAGATATTTCTACAATACTTAGAACCTTAGATTTGTAAAATATTTTAACTGTGAAATTAAGATTATTTCTCAAAAGCATAAGGAAAATTTAATAAACAGATGGAATTTTTATCTAATACAATCTTTAGTGATAAAGTTTAAAATAAACCCGAACAGGTTGAGCATTGTTTTCCTGAGAGACCACAAGTGCTTTAGGTTTGAGAAGAATAAGCATATACAAAAGCTTGGAGATGGAACTCAAATCTAAACATTTAAGTTCATTGATGTTTACAAATATCTTATACATATAGTCTGAAGGTAATTTTTATATAATTATATTTTGTATTTAGATAAAATGTAGAATGGATCACTTTATGGTATCTTGTTGACACTCAACAAGTTTCAGATTTTGAGGGCAAGTATCTTTACCCACTTAGCCATCTTGCCAGTTCAAGCTTCAAATTTTAGAATCTGGGGAAATGGTTCCTACCACACAAGCACAAGGGCTTGAGTTTGGCTCTTCAATATCCACATAAAAGATTGGTGCACTGGCACCATCTGTATCACCTCAAGTTTGCTGGGGGGGAGGGGAGGAACGAGCTGGCCAGCAGGCTAGCTCAAAAGGCAAGCTCCAGATCTAGTGAGATCCTGATTCAAAAGATGAGGTAAAGAACAATAGGTGAAGACACTGGACATCAACCTTCAGCTTCCACAAGTGGACACACACATGCACAAATGAAAGGAAAAAAATTAGACTTTGGGATTGAGGCAGCCCACCTTGTAATTAGTAACAACAATCAAGTCTGTCTTACATATTATGATTCAGCTTACACTGGTTTGACTTGAAAAGAGAAACATACCTGTAGTAACTGAGATGTAAGTAGATGCACTGTCCAATTGGCATTGGGTTCCAAAGTGCCAATTTTGAGGGGGGAAAGTGGAAAGGTACCATCTTGCTTGAAGAAAACCTTTAAAAAAAAATAGATTAAAATATATGGAAAAGCTAAAAAGTGTACATTTTATAAGAAAGTTAATTCTCTTTGCCAGGCATTCTAAGTCCTTAGGAGGCCAAGACCAGGAATTCCAGGCCAGCCAAGAAAAGCTAAGGGGAGTCATGTTAAGGACTTGATTATGACAAAAAAGACCACCCATGCTTTCCTGAAGAGCTATGTTGAGTATTGAATGTAGCAGAATTTCCTCCCAATTAACTGAAATATTAATACAACAAGAAGCCTGTGATTGGGCAGTGGAAAAGAAAGGTGAGCGAAGACAGCAGAGAGAGGAGGAAGGAAGATGGAGGAAGAGAAAGAGGATCCAGACTCCTCATGGCTTTAAATAGCCACAGGTGGCTATGACTATCATAAAAGGACAGAATATTGGGACAACTTGTCTAATCTTGGGGGGCAGCCTGTGTCATTATCAGTTGGCTCTGAATTTATTGTGTGGGCGTCTTCTGAATTGAGACTCTATTGATACATAAATCTGACTGATTAATTATAAGCTTCTTTGATTTACTGGGTTAAGGAGATTTGTGACAACTAGCCATAGGGGGTAGATGGCTGAGAAGGTACAAGTGGCTCTGAGGCTAACTGGATCTGGGAAGACCGGAGCCTGGGGCTAGCCTAGAGGTGGCGAGACTGTGGGGCAGAGAGTAGATGGGTATAGCACAGGATAGATTCTTTTTTTAATATTTCCCACAACAATTGAATACATATGTAAAATGCCTTAAAATTATCTCTAATTCACTGTTCAGTGTTCAATGCTGTCTCTTTTCCCTCATTTTTCACAGTCCATAGTACCTTTAAAGATCAATCAAGGACAGGAGAGATGGCTCAGTGGTTAAGAGCACTGACTGCTCCTCCAGAGGTCCTGAGTTCAATTCCCAGCAACCACATGGTGGCTCACAACCATCTGTAATGGGATCTGATGTCCTCTTCTGGTGTGTCTGAAGACAGCTACAGTATACTTGTATAAATAGTAATAGATAAATAATATTAAAAAAATAATAATAAAGATCAATCAACAACAATACTCCAGGTTTATTTCCTTAGCACAACAAAGAGTCATGTCAGCTGAAATCCTAACTATACCACTTATTAACAATATGACAACAGATCGATCAATACTTCTATGCTGTACTTTATATTCATTAAAAAAAATACTACATGGGGCCAGGCATGGTGGCACACACCTTTAATCTCAGCACTTGAGGGGGAGAGGGAAGCAGATCTCTGAGTTTGAAGTTTGTCTACATAGTGAGTTTCAGGACAGCCAGGGCTATGTAGAGAGACCCTGTCTCAAAACAAACAAACAAAAACAAACAAACAAACAAAAAAAACCCTACAGCAGTATGATCCAACAGAAGGGTCAAGATTAAAGTAAAAGAAATATGATAGCCACCCTGGGCCATGTTTCCTATTGTCTTCATCAAAAACATCTGGCACAAAGGAAGCAACAGGGAATGGAAAAGCTCCCCATGGGTATAGCTGTAGTTTAGAAGGAAAAAAAATCCATATGCCAGCATTAATTGTTCCTCTCTAGAGGGAAATAATGGTCCAAAGAACTAAATTACCTAAGCCAGGTTGCCAGGTCCTCAATGGAATAACCAACTTAGAAAAGCAGGGACAGGTGGCCAGCTCCTCCTACCACACATAAAAACAATCACTTCAGGAAACATGGAGAATCATGGGATGGACGATGTGAGATGATTACCACCAAGGACTCAGTGCTTAGAAAGAAGGAACCCTGAAAACTTTCCATTCCTCTAGGGTAGAAATGCGCAATCTTCTAGTTTATAGCCTCAGTTCAGGTAATTTCTTATCAGCAAAAACATCTACGCTATTAAGTATAAGAAAGGGAGCTGAATTTACTAAGTCCCTACATATGCCCATATCTTTTGTTTAATATACCGCCTTAATACTTCCTAGAAATCAATTAGAAAGTGACCATCATCCTCATCTTACAGTGATGGGCACAGTGAATGAACTAGACCGAGGAGCCACCATTTTAAATGTGGAGCCAGATATTCCTGTTTCTGAAGGCTGTGTTCTTCCTTCTCAAGCTAATATGGATAGCTGTAATAAACTACTGTGTGAAAATATTTTGAAGCTAGGCATGACAGCATATACCTGAGGTCCCAAAGCTTGAGAGGCTGAGGAGGGAGTATTTAAATGAGTCCAGTGTTTTAGACCAGCCTCAGCAACATGGCAAGATCTCTACATCAAAAAACTAATAAACAGCCAGGCACAGTGGCGCATGCCTATAATCCTAGCTACTGAGAGGTTAAGGCAGAAGAACTGATGAGTGACTGTGAGGCCAGTCAGGACTACATAGCTTTTGATTGGCTCAAAAAGCTAAAACAGGGCCTGGAGATTTAGATGGCTCAGTGATTAAAAGCACCTGCTGTTCTAGCAGAGGACTCAGATTTATTTCTTGGCACTCACAGGCAGCTCACAACCAACTATAGCTCTAATTCCAAGGGATCAGATACCTTCTTCTGGCCTTCTTTGGCACCAGAAATGTATATGCTGTTAATACATACATATAGGCAAAAAAATAATAAAATATCTAAATATATAATCAATAAAATAAAATTTCTGTACCTGGTATTCATTTGAGACTACAGGCTGAAGGAGCTACAGGCTCTGTATTTGGTGAGTGGTTTATTCAATTTGTAATCCTCAGTACCTTACAGAAATAAAGAAATATTGTTAAACATAGAACATTGTGTAGCAAATGAGGACTATTCTTAACCATACAATAACAAAATAATTGGCAAAATTAAGTTGCTTATATGAAAAGTAACTACAGATTAAGTAGACTAAATGCATACAAATCTCAGGATGTAGCATACTTGCCTACTCTGTGTTAGGCCTATATTCAATGTCCAATACAGAGAAAAATAAAAGACTAGATGTTAATAGATTTTGATTGCTTTCATTCTCCAGAGTCATTCAGCCTATAAAGTAATCTTAATATTTAACTTAGCAACAAATATACCTACTTATTAAAGAAAGCACGTATGTTTCCCCAAATCTCTTCTTTTTTTTGGTTATTTTTTTTTTGTTTTGTTTTGAGACAGGGTTTCTCTGTGTAGCCCTCGCTGTCCTGGAACTCACTCTGTAGATCAGGCTGGCCTGAACTCAGAAATCCACCTGCCTCTGCCTCCGGATTGCTGGGATGAAAGGCATGCGCCACCACTGCCCAGCTCTTTCTTCCTTTCATACAAGGTTTTGTGGCACAGAACTTTAATTCCAGCACTTGGGAAGCAGAGACAGGGAGATGGATCTCTGGGTTTGAGGCCAGCCTGATCTTCATTGTGATTTTAGCAAGGGCTATATAGAGATCCTGTCTTAAAAAACAAACGAAACAAAACAGTGAATGCTGACCTGTAGACAAAGGACTACACAGTCTATATTTTACTTCATCAGTACTGAACAAACCTTTTCAGTTGGAAATTAAGACATATAGACTTGAAACTAAAGAGAGGTGGAAGCCAGGCAGTGGTGACGCACACCTTTAATCTCAGCACTTGGGTGGCAGAGGCAGGCGGACTTCTGAGTTCAAGGCCAGCCTGGTCTACAGAGTGAGTTCCAGAACAGCCGGGGCTACACAGAGAAATCTTGTCTCTAAAAAACCAAAAAATAAAATAAAGAGAGAGGGACAGGAACTAAAGGTGCACAAAACAGTAGTGAGAATACCCAGTAAGTATGACTATGGATCCAAACCAAAAACACAGTTTATTTCACAAGTCAGTTTGTGGGGACAGAAACCTTCCTGTTCTTTGTCACAAAAGTGAAGTTGTTGATGAATATGTTCATTATAGTTGTTCATAAAAATGTATCATAAATTTTCCTGTTTGCCCTTTCTGGAGATCATGAGGTTTGCCCCCCAAGTGCTGGGATACAGATGTGCACTACCAAGCCCAGCCAGCATTTACTGCACTTTTAAAGTCTTAATATTTTACCTTCTGTGCATTGTTTCAATTTTAGCAAAAAGATCCTATCTGAGGTAGATGAGGAGGCTTAGCACTTGCTGTTCCAAGGCTCGTGATTCAATTCCCAGAATGCAGGGTGGAAACAAAGAACAGAACCTGGAAAGTTGTCCTTTGACTTCCACATGCATGAAGTGGGACAAACTTCTGCTCTCACATACACAAATCACAGCACAATAGCAATGATAATAGATAAAAATCTAGGGCCAGTAAGATGGCTCAGAGGATAAAAGTGATTGTTGTCAAAACTAACTACCTGAGTTTGATTCCTAGGACCTACTGGCAGAAGAACCAACTCCTGAAAGTTATCCTCAGATCTCCACAGGTGCACCGTTGCATGCATGTGCACATGCACACACATGAACACACACAATACATTTTAAACTCTGATGAAATTTTTAAAAATGAATCATCTGACTTAAGATAATGGATTACTAACAAAGGTATAAGTCGTTTAGAAGAGACCTTTTCTATATAGTCTAAGGCTAAAAATATTTGGGAGAACGAGGTTCTACTAGATATAACCTTTAAGGATCAACTAAAAATTCTCCCAGAGATATGGGACTTCTTCAAATACAGGCTTTTTTTTTTTTGAAGCCTTTCTTTAGCACTTGGTTGTCATGGTATCAGTAATCACACTGCTAACTCTACCTCCACAAAGTATATAAAGTTTTCTCATCAACAGGAGTGTTTTTAAGTGCCCTGTCTCTCCCTTCATGAATTAGGTCTTTCTCATTTGAAAACCACCAAATGAGATTTGATAACTAGTTCATCTTGACATTATTACATAAAGCTAATGGGGTCAAAGCTGTATAAACCTATACCTAACAAAAATACTCAGGTAATGTCTTCATTGTGTAGCAAATGAGGACCTCTCCTCTTCTCACCTCTTCTCCCTCTTACCCATAGAAAGTTCTTTCCATTCTCCCACCTTAGCTGACCTCCTCAGCCCTGCCGGTTTTACTGACAAGTTTCTCCAGTGGAGACACAAATGTGTCTATGAACAAGTTTTTCCCCTGCTTAGAAACTCAATGGCTTTTCTTCATATACAAAATAAAAAACCTTCATAGTTAAGGTCATACCCAATCACTGCAACCATAACCCCAGGTCACTCATCCCCCGGTCCTAACTGAACTATCTGCAGTCGATAGGACTGCACTGGCTGTCCTCCCCTTCCTTTGGAATTTCCTACTAAATCCTATCATTCAACCTCCATCTCGAATGTGCAATCTCTCACGGTGACATTACTGTCTTTGTGTTCAGACATAGTACGTTCGTTCACGCCTCACTTTTGACATAGGTCTACTTCCTGTAGATCACCGACTGTAAACACTTAATAGATTCCTTACAGTCTGGGACAGAAAGAAAGAATGCAAGAGCGAGGATCAGGGTTCCAGTCTCCAAAACATTTCTACAGTAAAGTCAAGCTGAGGCACGTCGCAATGTAAATTTCCCATTCTTTAGCAGACAACAGGCAAGGTTCTGAGGTCCGCCTTCTTTCTCCCCTGGCGGCCCTGTGGTCATCGGGTCCCACCGCGCCAACTCCGACCTTACAGGCCGCTTGTTACTCACCGTGCTTTTGTCTCGGGGAACCAGGAGCAAGAAGATCCTCCGTCGCTATTGTCGCAGACGCCGCCAAGCTGAGGTTTGTTTGTTGGGCCCGTTTGTTGGGCACACAGAGGTACCCCTCTGGGACGGCCCCGCCTCTGGGACGTTGGGGTCGCGGGAACCAAGGCGGCAAGCGCCCGCTAGAGGAAACCGAAGGGCGCGCCGCGCCTGCTGATTGGCCAGAAGCCCGGCCAGTCCTGCTGCAGGGGCGGTACTAAGACCGTCACGCAACGTCTCCGTCGCATACTGCTGTGACGACCAATCGAAGCCCGATTTGGGATTAGTGCTCGCCCTATCCCAAGGTTCTTTAGAGAACCCGGGGCGCCACCGCAGCTCTGTGTCACTACTCCGAAGGATTTAAACCTTCATTTGGCCAACGGTTAAGTTCCGGTTTGTCTGGAGTTGGCCAAACGCATGCGCAGTAAAAAAAAAAAAAAAAATCCCGGCTGACTAGCAGGGAAGCGCTTCACGCGCAGATCACGCACTGCTGGTTTCGACTCAGCCGAGCTTGATTCTCCTCTGTAATTCCTGCGCTCTTCAGAGGCAGCTGCTGAGACAGGGGGCTCGCCGGAGTTGGAGACAAGCTAGAACTGTTTAGAGACCCTGTTTCAAAAAGACTAGAATAGGTTATGGTAGTGTGCCGCCTTATTCCCAACTTTGAAGAAGTGGATGGAGGCCGAGAGCTCTGCAGTTCTAGGTCGTGTAAGCTACATAGCAAATCAAAGAACAATTTGATCTATCGAGACCTTGTCTCAGGAGGAAAAAAAAGGTTTTCAAGCCCCTGAATGAACAGAGCCAGAGGAGGTTGAATTTGTTTTAAGTTGTTTTTTAAGTAGGATCTTATCAATTTTGGGAAATTCTTTCTCTTTGAACAGAAAAAAAAAAAAGTAAGAAAGGAAAGAAAAGAAAAAAGTTGGCTATTTCTAATCCTAATATTGGGAACTGTGTGATTTGTGTGCGTGTGCAGCCAGAGGTCCATGTTGGATATTTTTGAGATGATCAGGCATTCGTTGTAATTTAAAAAAAAAAAAAAAAAGACTTAAAAATTAAAAAGGAAGCACATCTATAACGTTAGGGGAAGGTAGCAAATATGTCCTTACAATTAGTTAGTGTTACATTAAACTTTCTGTATTTTTAAACAGGCAGGTAAAAAATCTAAATGCATTAAAGACTTTAGTTAATAATGTATCAATGTTGGGTTAGTAGAAACCAATGTATATACTTATATAAGATGTTAAAAATAAGGGAAAGTGAGTGGGAGGTGCTTTGTCTTCATTTTTTTCTGTAAATCTGAGACTGTTCTGGGAGGCTAGTATGCAGCTAAGTGGTAGTGTAGGACCCCAGCATGTGCAGGGTCCTGGGTTGAGTCACTAGCACCACACAATAAGTAAGTACTTTAACAGGTAAAATCTGGGGCTGTAGAGATAGCTCAATGGTTAAGAGTACTTGCTGATCTTACAGATGATCTTGGTTGCCAGCATCCTGATTGATCACAGTTGACTTCTGGCCTCCTTGGGCACATCCACCGCTGGCTGCCACACATACATAACCCATAAATGAATTAAAAAAAAAAAAAAAAAGATTATGAAACCCAGTACTGGTGGTAATGCACAATGTTAATCCCACCACTGGGGAGGTAGAGGATTTCTGTGAGTTTGAGGCCAGCCTGGTCTACAGAGCTAGTTCTAGGACAGCTTAGGCTGTCTTGGAGATCCCTGTCTTAAAACAAAAAACAAAAAAGTCAGGAAAAACAAGAGGAAACAAAGAAAAAGCTGAAGCATATATTAACTTTTGAACAACTAAAATATCATGAGAACTCAAATGTCAGCGAATTGTGAGTTAAACATTTTATTAACACTGGACTTCTAAGCAGAATGTATATGTAATATTAGGCATAAATTCTTGTTTTGAGACAGGGTCTCCTATAGTCCAGGTTGCTCTTGAACTATGTAGTAAGGATGGCCCAGATCTTCCTACCTCTGCCCTTCAAGTGTTGGGATTATAGGCATGGGCCCCCACACCTGGTTTATGCCATTCTGGGGCTTGAACCCACAACTATTGTGTATGTTGTATAAGCATCCTGCCAGGCTAAGCTACAACCCCAGCTCCAGTGCATAAATACTTTATACCAAAATGGAAAATGATTGCCCTTGGCAAACAAGAAGACTACCTTGAAGACAGCCCGGCTGTTCATTTTTACTTAGTTTTCTTTGCAGAATTGGGATTGGCATGTTATGTAAGTGCTCTGCTATTGAGCTACATCATCAGCCCCCAAACCCCTCCTTTATTTTTTCTTTTTAAGAATTATTTATTTTATGTATATATGTACACTGTAGCTGTCTTCAGATCACACCAGAAGAGGGCATCAGATTCCATTACAGATGGTTGTGAGCCACTATATGGTTGCTGGGAATTGAACTCAGGACCTCTAGAAAAGCAGTCAGTGCTCTTAACCGCTCTCTATCTCAAGCCATCTCTCCAGCCCCCAACCCCCATTTTTTTCTTGTGAGTCAAGGTCTTGGTAACCTCCTTAGGCTGTCCAGGAACTTGCAGTCTCGCCCCAGCCTCCTGAGTAGCTAGCGTTACTGGCATATTCCATCATGCCCAACTGGCCCACCTGTAGATGCCACTGCACAAACACTTCACAAAGAGCTTTGCTCCAGCATGACCGCACTGAGAACCTGCACTATTTCTGGGGGATACCATTTAAGAAGAGACTCAGAGAATACCAGAGGTCCTGGCTCATCCAAGTCATATGGATAGGCATCTCCCCTATGGCTCAGCAGAAAGCTTATATTGGTGCAAAACGAGGCCTGTGATTGGTGGAACTAGAAATATTGCTGTGACTGGTGCAAATACAATTCTTCATTTGCATGCCACATCCACACAGTCCTCCTTGCTGTATAACCAGGCTGTGATGTCACTTTTTGAATCAGGTGGGAAGTACTCTTCTGTGCTGCCCCCTAGTGTTGCAACATGAGGCTCAATAAAAGGCTTCTGAAAAAAAATGGAAATGTTAATGGCTTTATTTTAAAATTGGAAAGACGGCTTATTTTTAAGAAAGTTTGTATTTCCAGGTATCTTTAAATATTTTCTTTGAGTAATGTTGTAGTGTAAGAAGCCCAATTGTGCCATCTACTCTCTCCGAAACTCATTTTCCTTATCTACATATTGTACACTATCATGAATGAGTGTGTGCCAGTTTGTTAAAAGGCTGTCAAATATTGCTGCGCTAGGTATTCTATAGTTAACATTACTAATAAAGGAGCAACATGATCCCATATTTGAAGAGATTAAGGGAACTGATTTGTTAAGTCAGAAAAGGCTAAAGTATAATGAAATAGGAGCTGCAAATGCTACCAAGGACCTGATACACACTAAGCTTTATGTTAAATGATAGGGGAAGTTTAAATGACATGGCAAGCATAAAACGAGAGTAGTATTGTTTTACAGGCTAGATAACAAGAGGTAATTATCCAAACCCAATATGAATTATCGGTAGATTGCCTGCCAGGTTAAATAGACTGACTTCATACTGTGCTGTTCTTTGATCCTTGTTTATGTATGTGTATGTATATACACGTATATATATATATGACTTCAAGACACTGGAGTTTCTATGGCTGCTGACCTTTACAGAGAAAGACTGCTGTCTTGCTCTAGTTTGTTTCACAGAGAACCATTTCAACACTATCATACTTTCTTAAAAAATGTATTATTTGGGGCTGTGAGTACAGTTTAGTGTTACAGTATATAATGTATTACAATTATACAATGTACAATTATATTATACTAATTATATAAATATATTGTTTATTATACATATATGTTATTTATATATATATGTATATATATATATATAACATAAATAAGGCTAATTGTAAAGGGAAAAATTCATCCACAATTCTGTATCCTAACTCCTTTAAATAACTGTGTCCCAGCCAAAATTCACATGTTGAAAAAGTTTTTTGAGCAAGTTCTCGCTATGTAGCCCTGCAGACCTGAAATTCACAAACATGCGCCTGCCCCTTCATCCTAAGTGCTGGGATGAAGGCGTGTTGAAATCTTGACTACCAATGAGATGGTAGAAAGTGGATGATTGGATGAGTACTTATCAGTAGGAGTCCTGCTCTTACAGAACATCCCCAGAGTACGTTCATTTTCCTTTCTACCCAGCAAAATCGCAGGAACATTGAAGCTTGCCTTCACCTGATACTGAATTAGTCAGTGCCTTCATATTAGGTTTCATCTCTTCCATGAGAACATGAGAAATTTTGTTATTTAAAATGTACCCAGTCTATGATAATCTGTTATACTGGTCCAAGTGGAAAAAGACACTAACATCAATTGGTTTTGGAGAATGGAGTTTCCTTTCTTTCTTTTTCTTTCCTTCCTTCTTTCTTTCTTTCTTTCTTTCTTTTCTTCCTTTCCTCCTCTTCTATTCCTTCTTCTCTTCCTCCTTTTTTTTTTTTTTTTTTTTTTTTTGAGACACGGGCTATGTAGCCCTAGCTGTTGCTGAAACACTATGTAGATCAGGCTGACCACAAAGTCACAGAGAACCTTCTCAAGGCTGGGATTAAAAGCATGTCCCATCATGCTTGGCTTAGATTTTTTCCCCTCCTAATTCTCTTTCCATCCTGTCATAGTTAGCTTTAGCTGTTAACTTGACGCAAAACTAGCCACCTGGAATGAGGGAAACTCATATAATTGTCCAGATCAGTTTGGCCAGAGGTCATGTCTGTGTGGGATTTTATTAATTCTTATTGATGTAGGAGGGCCCAGCCCACTGTGAGTAGCACCATCCCTAGGCAGATTTACCTGGGCTGGAAAGTAGGTAGCTGAGCAAGTCAATAAGCAGTATTCCACAAGAAGCATTCCTCCATGGTCTTGGCTTTAGTTCCTGTTTTGAGTTCTTCCTCTGGCTTCACTTCATCATGGGATATATCCTATAAGCCCTGAGATCCTTATCTATCTATCTATCTACCTATCTATCTATCTATCTATCTATCCATCCATCCATCCATCCACCTATCTATCTATTTATCTAAAAAGGAGGATCTTATTATGTGTCCCTGGTTGGCATGGAACTGATATGTATTTGCCTCTGATTTCTTGCATGGAAGCTTGTGCCACTACATTTAATCCTTACCTCCCCAAGTTGCTTTTGGTTTTGGTGTTTGTCACAGCAATGGAGAGGCAAAACAGGACAGGTACCAGTTCCCAGTGGCCAGCCTTAAACATATATATCTA
>JADRCH010000114.1:5852626-6005069 GCA_019843965.1 Rhynchomys soricoides | reverse complement strand
TCTTCTTCTTCTTCTTCTTCTTCTTCTTCTTCTTCTTCTTCTTCTTCTTCTTCTTCTTCTTCTTCTTCTCCTTCTTCTTCCTCCTCCTCTTCTTCTCCTTCTTCTTCTCCTTCTTCTTCTTCTTCTTCTTCTTCTTCTTCTTCTTCTTCTCCTTCTCCTTCTCCTTCTCCTTCTCCTTCTCCTTCTCCTTCTCCTTCTCCTTCTCCTTCCTCCTCCTCCTCCTCCTCCTCCTCCTCCTCCTCCTCCTTCTCCTTCTTCTTGTTTTTCGAGACAGGGTTTCTCTGTATAGCCCTGGATGTCCTGGAACTCACTCTGTAGACCAGGCTGGCCTCAAACTCAGAAATCCGCCTGCCTCTGCCTCCTAAGTGCTGGGGTTAAAGGCTTGCACCACCACTGCCTGACCACATCAATCTTCTTTAGGGAAAAGCTTCCTGATTAGGTTACCCAATCCCGAGGAGTAAACCCTAAACATACATATACAAGCAACACTAAGTGAGCTCCGCTGGCAGCATTCACATATACACACGTGTGTACATATGTATGTAATAGGAAGAGGGTGTGACTTTGAGAATGAGGACGTGGGAGGAACTGAAGTGTTCCGGAGAGATAAAAATTATGTAAACATAGTACCCATGTGTAAGATTCTTTTTAAAAAATGTTTATTTTATATGTGTGGGTATTTTGTCTGCATACCACATGTGTGCCTGCCAGAAGAAGTAGGAACTGGAACTGAAGTTACAGATGGTTGTGAGCCATCATTTAGACACTGGGGATTGAACCTGGGTCCTCTGCAATAGCAGCAAGTGCTCTTAACCCCAAGCCATCTCTCCAGCCACATGAAATTCTAAAAAATGTTAAAATTCAAATTTAAATCAAAAGAAACCTTTCAGCAATACCTAGAAGTATAAAATGTAGGGGCTATGAAACAGATTGTAGACTCTTTTTTTTTTTCTTGTAAGATTTATTTATTTTATGTATATTAGTACACTGTAGTCTTCAGACACACCAGAAGAGGGCATCGGATCCCATTAGAGATGGTTGTGAGCCACCATGTTGGTCCTGGGAAATGAACTCAGGACCTTTGGAAGAGCAGTCAGTGCTCTTAACCACTGAGCCATCTCTCCAGTCCGATTATAGACTCTTACCAGGCACTAAATCTGCTAGGGCTTTGACTTTGCAATTCACCACCTCCTGAATTTTGACTTCTCTGTTAAGATTATGCAAAGGATTAATCAGCTCTTCTTTGCAATATAATATACCTTCCATTCAGAGGAGGATCAAGGCAGTCTGGGATATCAGCACTGAGTTGCCCTCCCCAGGAAAACACAGATGAAGTTGTCTCATGGCTAACTCTGACTCCCTGGCTTTTGTGTAGTGGTTTCTATAAACTACAAGGCTGCCACGGGAATGGTGGAGAGAAATTGGCAGCTTTTCTAGCTCCAGTTCTGCCCACAGCTGTTACCAAACCCGATTTCCTTTATCAATTTTTGGTATCCCGGTTTCTTCTTTTAGAATGTGGTAAGCAAGAAACCGAGGAGCCCAGTTATACCTACAACAGAAATCTATCCAGCAATACCTCCGGGAAGTAGCTTTCAGTGTACTAGATGGTTATAAAAACCTGTTTACAAAGTATGCAGCCTACATTGTAATCGTGCAATGAATGACTCATGTCCCAATAACACGCTGTTTCAGTCCTGAACAGTCTTTCCAGCAGTTTTCGAGCCTAAAGTGAAGGTACCCAATGCAGAACGGAACAACGGAAGTAACATGGGATTTGATGGGGGCTGGAAGCACAAAATAGGTACAGCTAACCTAGTCTGGAGAACTCAGAGAAAGCTTCCTAAAGGTGGTAAAATTTGAGCTGAATCATGGAAAATTATTAGAGCACAGGCAGCCAAGTGGAAAGAAAATAATGAGAACAATCATTTGGTTCTAAAGGACAATTCTTAGAAGGATGGACAAATGGTGATGAGCCACAATTTCTTAAGCCCTGAGCAAGTATGTACACTAGTAACATAGATATACTGAGAAGATTGCCTCTGCACTTATTATGTGCTCCTGAAATGGGCTGGAGAGATGGTTCAGCTCTTAGAGTGTTTCCTGCTATCCCAAAGGCCCTCACAGGGCTGATCCAACCACCTTTCATTCCAACTCAAGGGATCTAATGCTATTTTCCCTCTTCTGGCCTCTCTGGGCCAGAACACCCGAACATTGCCAATACACCATTCTCTCTGTGCACCTTGGACCTCCCTGTGACCCGGGAGTAAAAGTGCATCTGTTAGAGAAAAATACAGTCATAGAAATATCTAAAGAATCCCAATTGTCTTAGTATTTTATGTTTTAATATCACCCCAAAATAATTAACATAAGCAAAGTAGCTGGCATATAATGGGCATTCAAAAAAAACTAATGTACCTGTGAATGAATGAAGTGGACGTAGGTCAGCTTGTGGATTATCCTATGAGTTTAGAAATGGAATGGCCCTTTAGGAAGTGACCTCCACCGAGTCTATATCCTTTAGGTACTCTTACCGCACATCTATTTGTCTGCACTTAGGCAAAACTCATTGCTTCCTCCAGGATACTGAGACAAAATGGATCTGTAACTAAGAGACTATGGATTCCTTGGGGACAAATTAAGACTAAGGTGTTGAGGTCGACCTTTTGCTCAGCAGCAGGCTTAAATGTTAAGCACGTGTATCCCAGTGTCTCACAAATCCTGGCCTCTTTGGCTTGTTTCATGGACATAATATCTTTGCATGATCTAGCACAGCTTACTAAAGCTAGGGCACCACACAGGAGTTTTGGAACCTGTAGCAGCCTTAATAAACTTGGCTCATTACGGGGGAGATGGCCCAGGCACTAAAGTGCTTACTATATAAGCATGAAGACTTGAATTTAACTGCTAGCACCAGTTTTCTTTTCAAAGAAAAGAAAAGAGTCCAGTACCTGTAATCTCAGCACTGGGGGTGGGGAGGGGTAGGGGAGGGGAGAGATCTCAGGCTCAATGGCCAGCCAGTTGAGCTTAAGATTTGGTGAGACTCTTACTCAAAAATGAGTGTAGCACTTGGTACAGTAACATACACCATTGATGCCAGCAGAAGCAAGCAAATCTCTGTGAGTTTGAGGACAGCCTGGTCTATATAGATAGACATGTAAATAAGAGTGATTGGGGAAGATCCCTGATGTCAACTTGTGGCCTATACACACACACACACACAAACACACACCACTGATGTCAACTTCTGGCCTACACACATGCACACATTCATGTACACAGAGTAAGAAAAAACATAGCTTAAGATTCTCTGGTAGTATTTTATCAATAAATAGTACCCATGTATCCTCTCTCTGCCTATGCTTCCCAAGTGCTGGGAATAGAGTCAGGCTTCAGACCCATCATCTTCCTGCTTCAGCCTTTGACTAAAGGGTTTCTTATTTGGAGAGCTGGAATATTGTAGGTCCATAGCCAAATTATCTATCTTAGCCCCTAAACAACCATTTATTTGCTCATCTCTGTGTGACCTAACATTCTTTTGACTATTAGGTAAGTCCATTTGTAATATACAAACAGAACCCTAGCTTCCAAACCCAAAAGATAAGAATACCGTTGTAAGGTCCATGATTTGCCAAAGAATGAAACCCTGGACTCAAATGGTATATAAACAAAAAGAGTATTTTATTCTGCAGAAGTCCAACATGCTGGGGTCTCCCATTATATTATATATTATATTAAGACCCCGGATGAGCTTGCAGGCCCAATTTAAAGCACATTAGGTGCATTCTGGGTAGGTGGACTTTGTCTTATCTCCAGTCAAGTGCAGTAGTGAGAAGGGAGGAAAGTATAGAGCAGGAGTTCAATCTGTCACTGATTTCGAACAGTCAATTGAGATAACTCTACCTTTGGACCAGCCTGTCCCTTTCATCATCGTTTAGCATCTGGAGCCAATAGCAGTACCAGCTTTGCTAGAAACCATTTCCACCAACTTATCTGAAAAATTTGCCTGGACTCATAACGTTGTTCTGTTATTATAAAAACTCCATGAAAATGCTACCACTGTCGTCCCCAACTTTCAAAGGTTTGTGTTCATCCAGGCTCAGTTCTCACCTTTTCTTCTCTGTTCAGATTTTTCCCTAATGGCCCGAGTCAGGGTAACAGAGCAAAGGGTAAAGGCTTTCATTGCGGTTAGAATATAACGTAAGTGCTTTACCATAACCGGCTCAACTCTTCATTTATGACTTTTCATTCCCCTTATCCAGCCTTCACCTTCCAACAAGCCCTCCGCTCTTAGTGGGTCATTGCATC
This sequence comes from Rhynchomys soricoides, assembly GCA_019843965.1. Lineage (NCBI taxonomy): Eukaryota > Metazoa > Chordata > Mammalia > Rodentia > Muridae > Rhynchomys > Rhynchomys soricoides. The sequence continues at coordinate 6,000,764 of JADRCH010000114.1, read as the reverse complement.
CCATTCTCCGCTCTTTTCAGCCCTCAAGTCTTGGTTCCAAGGTCACCTCTTTGGAAGCCTTCTCTGCAAATCTCAATCAAACTGTTCTTGTTTTCCCTTGGTCCCTTTCCAACAATGCCTTGTTCCTATTGATTCCTGTGTTTGCCTATTCAGTTCGGCCGTTTCTCTTGGGAAAGGAAAATCCGGGAGGCTGAACTACCGGTCTGGCGAACCATCATCCGGTGCTCTGACACTGAAAAGCCTTGGGTCTCCAAGCCACGCTAGGAAGAACCGGAACCGAGAGCGGAAGCTGGCGCCGCGCAAGAGGCCTCGCCCCTTCCGGTAGCGGCGGCCCGCAGCTGGCGGCCGGGCCCGGCGCCCGCTCAGCCCGCCCCTTCTCTACCGCCCCGCCCGTACTGCCGCGCCGGCCGCTGTCAGAGGCGGCGTTGTATGCTGAGCAGCTGTCGTCGCCTGCTACTGCACGTCCTGGTCCCGAGCTTCCTGCCGCTGACTCGCGGACTGCGGCTCTTTCCTCTCCACCTCATGAAGCCGTTGGTCGTGTTCGTTTTGGGCGGGCCTGGTGCGGGCAAGGGGACCCAGTGCGCGCGCATTGTCGAGGTGAGGCCGTGCGGGAGGGCGACGGAAAGCTCCCGGGCTGAGCGGGCGGGGGCCAGAGGGAGCAGCGGCGTTGGCGGCCGCGCCCCCCGCCGTGGAGAGCGGACTACGAATCCCGACGGCCACCGCGCGTCCCGGCCGAGGGTCGTCGAGTCTGCGACTGTGCGCCACAGTGTCCGCTTTGTTTCCGCTCGCCCTTGCTTCTACTCCCAGGATCAGGGTTTTTTCTTCTCGCTACATCCCTGGCTGTCAGTCCTCGGCTAATCCGCCTCGAGGAACCCTACCCGGATCTTGCGGTAGTTAAAGTACCGGAGCTGTGAGAGCCCAGGCGCTAACCTTTGGCCCAGCTGCCAACTCACGCCTTTTCCTTGGGCGAGTGAGTCACTCACTCTCACTGAACCTCAGTTGTCTAAGCAAATAAGAAATTCTGCTCTTCGAGAAAGTAAAACACCACTCAACTATAAAATCCTCTTATTTTTTTTTTTAAATGTTTGCTTTAGGGCTGGAGAGATGGCTTGAGCCGGTAACGCCAAGCTCCATCTCTGCGATCCACATAGAACTAACCACCCACCCCCCAGCCCCCACCCCCATCCCCGCGAGTTGTCCTCTGATGTCCACTCTTGAGCTGTGGCTGAAGTGTTTGCCCACACAAATAAATGCAATTAAAGTTTTGACATAAGTTTACCAGCTCCATTCTTTTAGTATTTGAGGTCAGGGGTGGCATGTACGCGGTACGGAGAGAGGCAAAGACTTTAAACTCAAGCAGGTATGGGATCACACCCTGTTTCTCTAGCTCCTTTGAACTGTTTATGATATGGTGAGAAAGACTTAATGAACTTTCTTGGGCAGTGTTTTAAAGGAAAACAAGACAATCAGAAAGAAAAGGCAACCAGGGTTGGGGTAAAACACCCAACGTTCACCGTTAAATTGAGTGCTTGGTAAAAGGTTTTGACTCAGAACTTGACAAATTCTTCTTTTCCTATAGGCTGTGGCCTATATTTGCTTTGGATTTTTCCACGTTCATACATTCAACTCCCGTCCTATATTCTGTTCTCTAAAGAACACCCACAAATAAATAGATTAATGTGTTCTAAAAGTAATGTGTTTTACAGTTGTGTTTAGAATTACAGATGACTTTTGAAAACTAGTTTAATCACAAAGCATATAGAATTTTTCTCCTTATTTTTACTTCTGTTTGTTTTACCTTTTAAAAAGCCAAATGACAAGTGGATGGTTTCAGGTTTATTTTATAAGTAAAATGATTAAAATCTAGATAACATGGTAAAGGAGGGAGTAGGGATTTAGAGTCAAAACAGATAAGCAGTTCAAGACCTGATTCTGCTATTTTTTTTCCTAGCCCCAGAGAAGTTACTTTTAGCTTTTAGTTCTTTTGTAAGAAGGGAGAAAATAGAAATGTCTGTTTTGTATTTGTGACTGTTAAATGAGGTCTCACACCTGGCACATAGATGCAAATGTTTAAGCTTCCTGGGTTTATTATATTGGTCATTTAATTTATTTTTGGAAAGACAACAGGCTTATTTAATGTACTGCAAGGAAGAACAGGCTGGGTATAAGATTACTATCTGAAACTGGTCATTTTTATTTTAAAGGTGCATTACTTTTTTTTAAAAAAAAGATTTATTTATTTTATGTGAGTGCATGCTCATAATCTCTGAGCCAACCCTTTAGCCCCTAAAGGTGCATTACTTTTTAAAATTTGGCTTATGACTTTCATATTTGAGTGCACCCAAATACTTTCTGAATTTATGTCTTTAAATGTCTGTAATCAATCTAATAATACCCCTGTTACTCCACTGACTTAAAAATCTCGGGCTGGAAAGATGGCTCAGTGGTTAAGAACACTGACTGCTCTTCCAGAGGTCCTCAGTTCAATTCCCAGCAACCACACGGTGGCTCACAACCACCTGTAATGGCATCTGATGCCCTCTTCTGGTGTGTCTGAAGACAGCAACAGTGACAGTGTACTCATATAAAATAAATAAATCTTTTAAAAAAAAAATCTTTGTGTTCAGTGACTAGAATTTCTACTTTGTGAAATAATAGTTGGTAATACTATTATTATCTGTTAATTATTAATACTATTGATACCTGTTAATTATCAGAGTCCATGATGAATTTTTTTTTTCAGATCCATTTTTTTGTTTGTTTGTTTTTTTCGGGGCAGGGTTTCTCTGTGTAGCTCTGGCTGCCTTGGAACTCACTCGGTAGACCAGGCTGGCCAGATCCATTCTTTTACTTATTATTTAAGACTTTGGCAATTATATGAGCTTAAGCTGTAGGTTGTTTGTTTCTGTTTATGTTCATTTTTCTGGTTGCACTGACAGTGGAACCCAGGGTCTCACACCTGAAAGGCATGCACTTTATGACAGAACCTCTTGTCTCTCTTTGTACTTTTTACTTTAAAATTCTCAATAAGTTGTCCCTGCACTCACTCTGTAACTAAGGCAGGCCTTGAACTTGTGGTTCTCTTGGCTCAATGTCATTAAAAGCTGTGATTATAGGCCTGTCCCACCAAGCCATCAAGAATAAAATGTTTTGAACTGTTTGCTGTTGATTGTAGTTGCCATAAACATCCACCTGATACTCTGCTATTTCAGATGTATAATTTAACAATGACTGTTCCTTAGCTGGTTAAATAAACACTGGGATGTCTGTAGTCAGGTGAGTCAGGCATTTCACCCCTTTGTGAGTCTGCATTTTGGCTCAATATTTCATTATGCAGGCAGCTATGAACATAATCCCCAAAGATGGCAAGTTTTAAAATTAATTTTTTCCTGTAGGGAAAATGTTATATAACTTAGTGTTAAATTCAACAACTGTCATCAAAGCAAATTTAGTTCACAGGGTACCTGAAAGGTGGTTGATTATAAAATTGTTTCTTTGGAGAGAGGTTAAAGTTGTGTTCTGTTGTTTGTTTTGAGGTATGGTCTCCTTATCCTCACTCAGGCTGGCCTCAAACTCTATTCTCCTGCCTCAGCCTCCCAAGTGCTAGGATGGAAGTGTGTGTTGCCATGTGCTGTCAGAAGTACACCTTGGTTTTAGGGATACTGAACCTGAGGATACCCAGCCCTCACATTCGGGAGTGTTGGAGTGAGGTAAGGGAGAGTTGCAGGAAAGCTGGAAGCTTTTAGTAATTGTTCCATGGGGGGAGAGGGGACAGGTCAGATGGAGAGAGAGCGGTCTACTGTATCTCCTACTGGGATGAGAAGGTTTGAGGGAGCTTCGGGAATTGGCTTCACTCATTCATTTGTAGTGGTCCTTTCAGTTTAATTTATTTTCTAATTATTTCTAAATCTGTGTTCTCTTACACTATTTTCTAAGTCTCTTATACTTTTATTTGAACTAAGTATTCAGTGGAACTATTATATAATGATGTATTTCTAAGATTCAGAGCGATGCTGTATCATTTAAATTTTTTTTTTTATTTACTGTGTTGTGTGTACGTAAGTGTATATGCACATGTGTAGAGGACAGCTTTGTGGAGTTGGTTCCCTCCTTTCACCTTTATGTGAGCTCAGGATGGAAATCAGGTCATCAGGCCTCACTTGTTAAGTTTTTTAAAATTAAGTTTTATATTTGTTTTGTTCAAAAATAAATTGGAGTGCTGTAACCTAAAGTTATTTTTGAAAATAGCATCCACAATTTTGTATGGGTTGGTTGGAAAGAATACTTAACTTCTTTTTCACAAACTATGAACATTTTGTTTACATAAGTAGTAAAACATATTTATTATCTGTGTCATAATTCCTTAAGAGCTTCCTTGAATGGATGACTCATTCTGTGGTTAGAAAAGTTTTGGATGAGATTGAATTTAGGCATATAGAAATCAGAACTTGATTTATCTTTTTGTCTCTGTTGTTGAGCACTGTATCTAGCACATAGTAGGTATGTTGAATAAAAGTAATGACTGAAGTCGTTAAATATCATGAAGCTGTATACATTTTAAAAATTTGGTCCCTAGGGGGCACCCAAGTAGCTTTCTGGACCTAACATATGACTAAGAACTATCTTTGAGATGTTTTAGTTTACTCTGAGTGAAGGAATGGTAAGTGTGCTGAGCAGAATTTTAAAAACTTTTGATTTCAAAATCCAGAACTCATCATGTACATTCAGAAGGAACTAAAGAAGAATCTGGTAGACCTTAGGTTCTATTCTAGTCTGTTAAGGGTAGGACCTTTTCTTCTCAGTAGGATATGGTTAGGGTATGGTTAAAGGATGTTTAAAAAAAAGATAAATTAACAGCTATAAAGAGTCTATAAAATAAGTGGTTTACAAGACACTTGCCTTTGGGAGCTAGGGAGATGACTTTGTTGTTAAGAGCACTAGCTACTTTTCCAGAGGACCCAGTTAGATTTGTATCACTCACATGGTGCTCACACCATCTGGGACTTCATTAAGTTCCAGGGATCTGACTCCTCCTTTGACTTTCACAGCACGGCACACATACAAGCAGGCAAAATACCCTTATAAGTTTAAAAAGCAAAAAAATTTGACTCTATTGAAGAACCACTATTTCTCTCTCTCTCTCAAGATTTATTTATTATATGTAAGTACACTGTAGCTGTCTTCAGACACCTTTTCTTCTCGCGCCCGCCCCGCTAGCTGTAGCTGTCTTCAGATACCCCAGAGGAAGGCATCAGGTCTCATTACCTATGGTTGTGAGCCACCATGTGTTGTGGTTGCTAGGAACTGAACTCAGGACCTCTGGAAGAGCAGACAATGCTCCCAATCTCTGAGCCATCTCTCCAGCCCTGAACCACTATTTCTTTAAGAGTGCTTGTTGTAAGGTAAGGTTTTTGTGTTTTTTTGTTGTTTGTTTGTTTTGTTTTGGTGGTGGTGGTTTTTTGTTTGTTTGTTTGTTTTGGTTTTGGTTTTGGTTTTAGAGACAAGGTTTCTCTTTTTAACAGTCCTGGCTGTCCTGGAATTGGCTTTGTAGACCAGGCTGGCCTCGAACTCACAGAGGTCTGCCTGTTTCTGCCTTCTGAGTTAATATAAGGTTTTTTATGTTGATATTTTAGGAGAGATGAGAAGAGCTTCTACTATACTTTTCTATTTTAAATTGCAAAAGTAACATGTCTGGGACAAGTTCAGGTTTTTTCATCTAGAGGTTACCATTATTTACTGCTTTCCTATCTGTATCTAAAAAAGAAAAGAAAACAAAACAGACTTATGTGTGTGATGAGTATTTGCCTGCATATACTACATAAATGCCTCCTGCCTTTGAGGCCAGAAGAATGTGTCAGCTCTCCTGGAACTAGAGTTATACACAGTTGTAAGCTGCCATGTGGTGCTGGAACCAAACTGCACTCCTCTATAAGAACAGCAAATGAGCTGAGCCATCTATTGAAAATATTTAAAATTTTTACATCTAACTAAATTAATCATTAGTATTTTAGGGCTTTCCTATATACTTAATAGATTTTTATTTGTAGCTGCAGAATATTCTGGATATTGTCATAGCATAGTTGTACCATTTCACTTGATGGCTATTTAGAACAGTTTCTATGAGTGTTTTTGCTGTTAATTGTGCTTCAGTTTTCCATTGTAAAATTGAATATTTTGTTTATTGGATTCATAAAAGTAGATTGCTGCCTCAGAGTATCTGTACTTTATTTTAATTGATAATTAATTATGATTACTTGGAAAAAAATTTGAGTTTTCCAGAGGAACACGGCTATTAAGAGATATTATTAAAATATGTAAAAGTGTTTCTGTTTGGAGAACTATCTCACACTTGTAAAGGCTGAGAAGCCACATGAGAGGCCATCTGTAAACAGGAGAATCAAAGAAGCTGGTGATGTAATTTAGAATTTGATGACCAGAGAACCTTACGTTTTCTGGGAGAGCAATTTTTTTTTTCCTTTCTACCTTTTGTTCTAAAATGTCTCATGAGATTGGGTGGTGAGATGAGGACCGCTGATCTATTTTCTATCCTGTTCTAGTTTTTGGGATTTTAATAACATGGGCATCCTCTTGCTGTCATGCCCTCTTCTGTTATTGACTCCATTCCCTTAAACTGTGAGCCAAGTAAGCCCTCCTTTAAGTTGCTTTTTTGTCAGATGTGTAGGCCTAGCAATGTGAAATTAACAATGTCAGAGTCCATGACCTTTGTGAGTCTCAGACCAGGATACCTAAACAACATCCAGTTTCTCTAGGTTAAGGGAGCCAATAGTAAATTTTTTTTCCCCAAGATGGGATTTCTTTGTGTAGCCCTGGTTGTCCTGGAACTAGTTCTGTAGACTAGGCTGGCTTTGAGCTCAGAGATCTGCTTGCCTCTACCTTGAGTTCTGGGACCAAAGGGCTACCTGACCATGTCTGGATCTAATAGAAAACCAAAACATCAGAGTTAGTTAGTCTCTTCCTCAGTCTGCCCTAAATTGATCATTCTTCAATATCAGTAATTTCCACATCCTTTTTCTCTTTGAGATCTTGATATATTCCCTTTGGGTTGAAGTTTCATGGACCATATTTGGTTAATCTAGAGGTGTTCCAGTTCAAATGCTATTAGAACTGTGTTTGTGGAAGACCTCAAAGTCATATACAAGTACAGTCTTGTAACAGTTGGTTTTGAGTCGAAATCAGAGCATTTCTAAAAAATGACTAAAGGGGCTGGAGAGATGGAGTGCTGGCTGCTCTTGCAGGGGACCTGGGATCATTTCCCAGCACCCACATCGTGGCTCACTGCCATCGTATGTAAGTTTCAAAGCATTGGATGTCCTCTGATGGGTACCAGGTACATACTTGGTGCACTTACATACAGGCAGCTGATACATAAGGAAAACAAATTTTTTTTTTTTTAAAAAAAGAAAACATCATGCTAGGGAGGCTTTGTATGCCCCCCCCCGTGTATATGTGTGTGTGTGTGTGTGTGTGTGTGTGTGAGAGAGAGAGAGAGAGAGAGAGAGAGAGAGAGAGAGAGAGAGAGGAGGGTGTGGGGGGAGCAAGGTGGGGGAGTAGGGGGGAGAAAATGAATGAAATTGAGTGCATGCAGAGGCTTGCTGTCTTATTTTTATGCCATGTTCTGGGTCTTGTTACTTTTAAGCTAATACCTTAGTTCAGCTGCTGCATGAAAGTGTATTTGCTGTAACATTTCAGTTGCTTTAACCTGTCAAATCAAGAACATTTTTACAGACTAAACATGTGATAGGAGCATTTAGAAGTTAATAGAGAACAGGTGTAGCTGGAGAGACTCTTTGCTGACAGTTTTGTTCTGCCTGATGAATAAAGTTAACAAAACATCAGTTGGATAAAAGAAAAAGCACTAGTTGTAACTTACTACTCCCAGAAAGGTCCTGTGAAACGTATTCTCTGTGCCTGGTTTCTGTCAGTCTTTTCCAAAAGACCTGTAAGTTGGCTCCATTCACCATTAGAGTATACCACATACTAAGAAGCAGATATACTAATTTTTGGGTATGTGAAAGACTGCTTCCTGCTCACTTCCTGTTTGGAACTTCCAGAACGGATTAGTCATTGGTGTTTACTATTGGAAAGCACATGTGTTTAAACACACAGGATTTACTTGTATAGTTACATATGGTTTAGGTGGATCATAACATGAATTTCCATTTTCCTGGTGTCTACTGAGAGCATAGATGCCCTTTAGAAGAAGTTTTGATTGTGTGATTAACTTAATGGTTAATTTAGATTATCAGATGGTCGAAGATTATCTTTGTTACTCATTTAGTGACTGTTGGGCAATGCAATTAGAAATGACAGTGTTTCAGAAGCAAGAAAATCAAGGCTGAAGCAAATGAGACAAGCAAAAAGAATCTGGCAGGATCAAGATGGTCAAATACACCTGGTTCTTTGTGTGGGGGTGAAGGTTTTGAGTGCCTCCCTGTGTTACACATCCCTGTTGACTGTGAATCTCCTTTTAGATGTGTGCACCAGCAGATTCTGTGAGTCAAAGGTCATAGCAGCCCATCTATCCCTAATAGGTAGGTAGCATAAGGAAGAAATAAAACTTTGCTATATTATTCCATTGAGTTTGGGGTATTGCTATACCATAACCTAGCCAAACTTGAGTAGTATATATATGCACGGTTTGGCAGCTAGGAGGTGATCACCTTCTTTCATTATTGCTAAGCGCTTAACTGTACTAATACAGAGTTTATGCTGGACTTACCTGTGCATTACAGGTATGAATACAATACTAATGATGAAGAAACAAATTCCTTTGGAAAGGTAAGTTGTATAATGGAGTTCTAGAACAATCCCTGAACTACTCTGAAGTTATTTCACCCCTGATTCCTTTTTTGTGACTAGGGAACTCATTGCTAGATGCTAAAGCCACCATTAGCACTTATTCCAAAAGCATCATCCAAGCACAAGAAGGATACGATTTTCATAAACTCTAATTTCATACATGGAAGGTTTCCTCCTGGGATTTCTCTCTCAATAAATATCCTTCCCTCCTTCCATCAACTCTCCCACTCAGATCTTATAGAAGCTTGAAGGCTAAAACTGCATATCTGCATTGGTCATCAAGGTATATTAAGATCTAATTACTAAGGTCCATTAAGGACTAACTCTCTGGAGGTCAGGAGACCTGGATCAAATTTTCTCTGTATTAGCTAGGAAGTCAGCACATTTCAGTTTCCTCTGTAGCTGGGGTTGTGAACAGCTGTGAGCTGTCATGTGGGTGGTGGGAATAGAACTAGGTCCTCCAGAAGAGCAGCCAGTGTTCTTAATCACTGAGCCATCTCTCCAGCCCTGCACCTAAAGTTTTAAATTGTAAAACATAATCTCATCCTGTGGGCTCCCCCCGCCCCCTTTTTTGTAATATCCTTGGAAAGAAAGTTTTAATGACCAGGTAATACATCTTGAATATTTATTCATATGATGTACTTTTTCATGCTTGTGATGCAGAGAATTAAAAACTTAAGTTAGTCCAGGACTACAAAGGAGCCAATAACTGATAACTGTTTGCATTGGAGTTGAGGACAAATAGAGAAGGGATAATATATGGAAAGGAAGGAGAGGTAGAGTAGGTTCTAGTCACATCAGGTAAGTTCGATGGGAGAAAGTGCCCAGTTTGCAAATGGTGTCTGGTGATTTTCTCAGTGTGTAGCTGAGGTAGGAAAAGAAATTTTATAGAGAACATTTACTATGAGCCTGTCCCTTTGTGTGGCGTTTCCCTTGATGAACACTCCAGTCAAGAGCTGTTTGCCCTGCAGTATAAAAGTAGACATATTTATCTGTATTCAACATTAGATCCTAGGCTGGGTTAGGATTGCTATTTAACCAAAAACATACATTCTTGGGCTGGGCATGGTGGTACACATCTTTAATTCCAGCACTCTGGAGGCAGAGGCAGGTGGATCTCTGTGAGTTCAGGCCAACCTGGTCTATATAGAGAGTTCCAAGATAGCCAGGGCTACACAGTGAGGCTGTCAAAACAAAACAGATACTTCTCGATTGACTTTAATTTTAGAATGAGCAAATGTATTTATGAAGGTAAACTTTATACCAAAATATAATATGTACAAATTCTCAAAGCCAAATGATTTTACTTATACTTTCTGGTAAGATAGGTTGTTGACCTAAAAATGAAGGTGGCTCTTTTCTATACACAGTATTTGATTATTTTGTTGTGGAGAAAGGTTGCTTAGCAGAACAGTTCTGATAGGTCATGTTGGAGCTTAAGATGATGTGGGTATGTTGCCCACTATATCTATACACATGGCATTTTTCAAATGTTTTGTTTATAATTTTGAACTTTAATGTCTGGATCCAGGCCTCATTGAATATGTTCCCTTTTAAACCTTTGGGTAATCTCATGAATTGTAAATGTGCATCTGTTTCTAGCATGTGAAACTGGACTGTTTTGTGTCTCTGTCTATAACTCTTGACTCCATGCCCATGTGGTGTGTTGCTGTATTGTACTTTGGTTTCTCCTTTGTTTATGGGATGGATCACTTTTCAGAGAAAATTTTATCTAAACATTTGAGTTGATATTTGGTTTAGGGGAAGTTCATGGAGACCTTTCTCTAAAGCTGTTATTATCTTTTAAGATTTTTGTATTTTAAGTTTGTAAGTGTTTTTGCTACATATATACATGTTGCCATGTGCATGCCTTGTACCTGTGAAAGTCCGAAGAGGACGTCAGATTCACCGATACTGGAGTTAAAGACAGTCCTGAGCCACTATGTGGTTACTAGGATCTGAGCCTGGGTTCTCTCCAAGAGCAGTCAGTGTTTAACTGCTGAGCTATCTCCAGCCCTTAAGCTGTAATTTTCTAAATGATCTCCTTTCACATTTGAAGTAAGTATTGAGTCTACAGGTTTAGTTTCCCTTTCTCTTGGAATCAGGTTTGGGGAGGTACAAGGTGGTTATAAGCGCTATCATTGGACAGTCGTGAACTGAGTTTATGATGTTGTTAGGATTGTTAATCTTCAAAAACATTTATTTATTGCATATGTGGAAGTCAAAGGAAAATTTGCAGGAGTTGGCTTTTTCCTTTTATTTTGCTGTTGCTAGGGATTGAATACAGGTCACCAGGCTTGGTAGCAAGTGACTTTATCTGCTGAGCCATCTCACCAACCTAGAAATTGGATTATTGAGTCAAAAGATGTGCAAACTGAAACTTAGATTTACTGAAAATTCCCCCTCCCCCCTCTCCTGTCCCCTCCCTTCCTCTCCTCTTCCCTCCCCTCCCCTCCCCTTCCCTCTTCTTTTCCAGACAGGTTTTTCCTGTGTAGCCCTGGCTATCCTGGAACTCACTCTATAGACCAGGCTGACCTTAAACTAAGATCTCTATCTGTTTCTGCCTTCTGATTGCTGAGATTAAAGGTGTGCACCATCACTTCCTGGCTATAAAAATAGTTTCTTCTAAGCTGTTGCCTATCCTTTGTTGTTAGTTTGGGTTTTTTGGTTTTTTTTCCTTGTGTTTTGAGACAGGGCCTCACATTTTAGCCCAGACTTACCTTGAACCTACTAGGTAGCACAGGCTAGTCTCAAACTGAAAGTAGTCCTCCTGCCTCAGCCTCCGTGGGTCTAGGATTATAGTTATGAATTGATACACCAAGCTCATTTTGCCTTTTTGAGATATAGTCTTGCTGGTAGCCTAGGCTGGCCTTAAACTTCAGATTTTTCTGCCTCAGTTTCCCCAGTAACTTCTTTGTATTTCTGGAGCCTTTCTCTGTTCAGAAGTTTTTATGTGATCAAATATAAACCCTAGTTATTTGACTTTGTTTAGCATCACCTGTCTATATCCCAGAATTCTTTTTCTTTAGTACTGTTTGCTTGCTTTTTGTTTTAGAGCTTTAAGTATCTGGACATTTGCCTATGATGAGATAGGGATCTGACTTTTCTATGAATGGATACCTATTCCATTCATTGAAATGGTGTACTAGTATCACTTAGTCATTTTTCTTCACTGATTTGTAAGGTTTTTGTTGTTGTTCATTTGCTTTTTATTTTTTTTGATAATAGGTCTCATGTAGCCCAGGTTGACCTCAAACTCACTAGGATACTGAATCTGATCCTCTTGGCTCTTGCTTTCACCTCTCAAGTGCTGGGATTACAGAGTATGTCACTACACTTGCCTCTTCACTGATATCTATATCTATATTTTTTTAAAAAAATATTTATTTAATCTATATTAGTATACTGTAGCTGTCTTCAGGCACACCAGAAGAAGTCATCGGATCTCATTACCTATGGTTGTGAGCCACCATGTGGTTGCTTGGAATTGAACTCAGGGTGTCTGGAAGAGAAGTCAGTGCTTTAAACTGCTGAGACACCTCTCCAGCCCATCTTCACTGGGTTTCAATGTGGATTATCACTGAATTCCCATTTGTACTGTTTATATATGTCTCAGAACTGCATTGTTAGTGCCTATTTTATATGCCAGCAACACACTATTTTAATTATTGTAGTTTTAAAATACTTTATATAGTTAGGCAAGTCCTCATTTGTAGTTGTTAATATTATTTTCAATTTTGACTATTTACTTATGCTTATATCTGGTAAACTTGTCAATAAATTCATCAAGTTTTTTTTTTTGTTGTTGTTTTTAAAGCAAACATGTCTGGTGTATAGGTAGTTCAGTGGGAGAGCTCCTTGCCTACCATTATCAGAGGCTTTGGGTTTGATCCCCAACTCCACAAAACACAAATTCCAATAAGATTTTTAATATCTGTCTGTCTATCCACCCACCCATCCATCCATCCGTCCATCCATCCATCCATCCATCTATTTATCGGGTCTAACTGTGTAGCCCTCACTGGCCTGGAACTCACATTGATCCATCCCCTTTGCCTCCACTCAGTAAGAGGTACATTTTTAGATTATATATAAAACCACAAATGTTTCAGAGGAATCTTTCATAGGATTCAATGTTATTTTCTTATTATTCTTTGAAAATTTCACACATGTATACAATGTATCTAACTCCTTCCTTTCAACTTCCTGAGGTATTCCCCCAATAGATCTTCCTCTCCACTTCATGCCCCCTCTCTTTTTAATAGCCTACTGAGTATAATTAATGCTGCCCATATGGACATGAGTGTGGGATCATCCACTGGAGAATGCTTCCTTTTCATAATTAAGCTTTTATTTATGTTATACAATATAGTGTTTTGTTTCTTCGTATAATTCTTACACAGTGCATTTTAAGTTTATTCCTAAATTTGTTTTTATCACTATTTTTATTACATTTTAAAATTTGTGTGTGTGTGTGTACTTGTATGCAGAAATCAGAGGACAACTTGCTGGGAGTTGGTTCTCTTCTTCCACTAAATGGGTTCTAGGGATTGAACTTAGGTCCTCAGGCTTAGCAGCAAACACCTTTACCCACTGGGCCATCTCACCTGTCTTTTTATCACTGTTCTAATGAGATCTTTTTTATCTGTATATTTTCTTTTGAAATTTTACTTTTTATTTGTGTGTGTGTGTGTGTGTGTGTGTGTGTGTTGAGTAGGGAAAAGTATGCTCATATGTATCATAGTGCCAAAGGACTGATTGTGGAGATCAAAGGATAACTTTTGGGGATCAGTTGTCTCCTTACACCAGGGGTTCTGGGGATTAAAGCCAAGTTGTCAGGACTGTGCAACAAATAATTTAGACCCACTGTCCCCCTCCCCAAATGAATATTTTCTGATTAGTCACTGCTAGTTGATTGAAAGCAGAAAATATAAACAAACGAGAAATAAATTCTTATTATGTCTCACAGTTTTTTGTTTTTGTTTGTTTTTTGTTGTTATGCACAGAAATATTTGTACTGCCAGTTTTTGGAACCTATGTATTTAAGGCTTTGTACAGACTTTGGTAGACTTTGGTTTGGTTTTGGTTTTGGACAGGGTCTTACTGTGTAGCCCAAGTTGTCTGGAATTCAAAGAATCCTCTTGTTATGTGCTTCCCAAGTGCTGAATTAAAGATGTGTGCCACTATGCCCAGTGCAAGCCTGTTTTTCAGATGGTTTCTTATTGAACCTGAGGCTTGCCATTTTGGCTAGACTGACTGCCCTCTGGTCTCCATGCTAGGATTATAGACTGTGTATGGTTATACCCCACTTTTATGTAGGTTCTTGGATCCAAACTCAGGTCCTCTTGCTTGTAAGGCAAGCACTTACTCACTGAGCCATCTCTCCAGACCCCAAAATAATAAGGACTTTGAGGGCCAGAGAGATGGCTTAGTAAGTAAAGTGCTTGCTAGCAAGCCTGACCAAAGTTGGATACTTAGAATGCACATAGTAGAAGAGAACCAGCTTTCACAAGTTGTCCTCTGACCTCCACAAGCATGCCCACATAGATATACACAGATGTATTGTCTGGTTTTGTGTCAACTTGACACAAGCTGGAGTTATCACAGAGAAAGGATTTTCAGTTGAAAAAAATGCCTCCATGAGCTCCAGCTGTAAGGCATTTTCTCAATTAGTGATCAAGGGGGGAGGGCCCCTTGTGGGTGGTGCCATCTGTGGGCTGGTAGTCTTGGGCTCTATAAGAAAGCCAGCTGAGCAAGCCAAGAGAAGCAAGCAAGCCAGTAAGCAGCATCCCTCCATGGCCTCTGCATCAGCTCCTGCTCCTTGACCTACTTGAGTTCCAGTCCTGACTTCCTTTGGTGATGAACAGCAGCATGGAAGTGTAAGCTCAATAAACCCTTTCCTCCCCAACTTGCATTTTGGTCGTGATGTTTGGCAAGGAATAGAAACCCTGACTAAGACAACAGATATAATAAGGAGGTTTTTGAGACAGGGTCTCTCTTTGTAGCCCAGGCTGGCCTTGAACAGAGGTTAGCATACTTCTGCCTTTCAAGTAAAGGGGTGTGTCACCATATCCAACAAGAAGTGTTTTTGTTTTAAGACGCTGAATAATTTTACTTGCTCAATTGCTTTAAAGTTCTATTTGTAGCTTATATTCCTGCTGTCTTCCTTCTGTGAAATTAAGGAGAGACCACATAACAGTCTGGTGTCACTTTCTAAACTCTGCATTAACAGAGAGAGGAGGTGCTTGGCATTTGAATTTTCCTGCTTTCAAGGTCCTTGTGATTGTACATCATTTGTGTCTTGAACTCTGCTTTTTCTTCTTCTTTTCTCTTCTTAGACAGGATTTTACATAGCCAAGGTTTGTTTCAAACTCCTGACC
Organism: Rhynchomys soricoides; assembly: GCA_019843965.1. Classification (NCBI taxonomy): domain Eukaryota; kingdom Metazoa; phylum Chordata; class Mammalia; order Rodentia; family Muridae; genus Rhynchomys; species Rhynchomys soricoides. Next base: position 5,985,564 of record JADRCH010000114.1, on the reverse strand, counting down.
CCTCCTGCTTCTGATTTCTGGGCTCTGAGATTACAGGTATATACCAACTCTCCTGAAGTATTGTACCACCGAGGAATGTCCCAGGTCCCAGCATTATCTAAATTTTGAAAGGAAGGAGAAAGGCAATTTATTTTTTAAAAATTAAAATGTGTGGTTGTTTGAATGATAATGTTCTTCATAATCTCATATATTTGAATGTCTAGTCCCTTGGTGGACTGTTGGGGAAGGATTGGAAGGTATGGACTTGGAGGAAGTGTATCACAGGGGAGGGGAGCCTTGAGGTTTTATTGTGGTTCAGGCTATAAAGCCCTCAGCTACTGCTCCAGTGCCATGCCTCTCTGCTTCCTGTCTTGATTATGTACTAACCCTCTGAAACATTAAAACAACCCCCAACTAAATGCTTTCTCTTAGAAGAGTTGCCTTTGTCATGTGTCTCTTCACAGCAGTAAAACGGTGACTAAGCCACAGTGGTCTGAGTAAATTAAATTGACATCTGCCTGCTTATGGTAAAAGAGAGTACTGTTTTGTTCTTATTCAGACCATGGTGCCTTTTCATCCCTCTAAATTGAACTGTCATGCTTGGTTCATAAATATTGCTTTTCGACTAATTTTTGTTGATTTCTCCTCTTCCTCCTCTTCCTTTTTCCTCCCTCCTCTCCCCCCCCCCATTTTTTTTTCCAGACAGGGTTTCTCTGTGTAGCCCTGCCTATCCTGGAATTCACTCTGTAGACCAGTCTGGCTCAAACTGTGAGATCCACTTGCTTCTGCCTCTGCCTCTGCCTCTGCGATTAAAGGTGTGCACCATCACCACCTGGCTGTTGTCATTTTTAAGAGATGGTCTTGCTGTGTATCCAGGTCAGCCTCAATCATAGAGTGGTTCTCCTGCCTCTGCCTCCTGAGTGCTGAGATTTTAAGTGCCACTATACCAAATCCTATTTTTTTCTATTTATATATTTTTATTTATTTATTTTTAATTTTTTTTGTGTGTGTGTGTGTGTATGTGTGTATTTGTACATGCTCTCCTGCCCATTCACATGTGGAGGTGAAGAGTACAGCTTGTGGCAGTTGGTTCTCCTTCTACTTTGTGGATCCTGTGATCAAACTCAGGTCTCCAAGATTTGTGACAAGTACCTTTACCCACTGAGTCATGTCATGAGCTGACCTAGTGGTTTTGTTTTGTTTTGTTTTGTTTTTGAGAAAGTGTTTTATATACGTTAGGCTGTCCTCAAACTTGTTAGAAGCTGGGGATGACCTTGAACTTCTGATCCTCCTGCCTCCACCTCTTAAGTACTGAGATTAGAAGCTTGTATCACTACACCTCCCCTCCCAGCCCCCCCAAGACATGGTTTCTCTTTGTCACCCTGGCTGTCCTGAAACTCACTCTGTAGACTAGACTGGTCTCAAACTCACAGTGATCCACTTGCTTCTGCCTCCCCAGTGCTGGGATTAAAGGTGTGCACCTCCATGTGCTTCACTTTACCTTTTTAATGGGGTGTTGTATATTAGATGTGGGGGCTTCACACATGGTAGATAAGCACTCTGCCAGCTGAGCTATACTCTTATCCCATACCTGTCTTTTTCACATTTTTTTTTTTTAAAAGTTGTGTATATGGATGTTTTGCCTGTATGTTATGTCTGTGTACCACATTCATGCAGTATCTGGAGCCAGAAGAGGGCATCAGATCTCCTAGAGCTGGAGTCAGACAGTTGTGAGTCCACGTTGGGCCAGGAATTGAACCCAGGTCTTTGACAAGAGTAGCAAGTACTCTTAACAGCCAAGCCATCTCTCCAGCTCTTTTCAACCTCTTAAAGAAGAAAAATGAAAACTTGGTCAGATACCCTACATTGGGTCTGGCTGTTTGTCACTAGAAAACTATCTTAGTTGAATAATAGCTTATAATTGTAGTCCTTGTAGTTTATGGATTTATAAACTGCTGTGCTTCTGAATATGAGAACCACTAGGTTTTAATTGCTAAAAAAAAATCAGAGAATGAGAAAAGATTGGCCAGGGCTAGAAATATCTATTCTTGCTTTCTTCCAATCTGCCATCACTGACTGCTTTGAAAGCGCAGTCCCATGATCACTACTATGTGAATCAGGTTACTTGGCTGCTGTTGAGATTCTGTTAGAGGATGGCTTTAGTAAGATCCTTATGAAGAGTGCATTAGAAAAATGACCCTGGCCGAGAGGCTGTTAAAATGGAATGTCCACAGAAAGTGAAGTAGACCATGGGTTGACATGGATATGCTGAGTTGTGTTCCTTTGACTTTGGTTTTGTAGGTAATGCCATTTGCTTTAACTGTAAAGTTGTCTTACATTGGTGGCTGGAGTGTTCATCCTTTTCTAGAAGACCTTAGTTTGGCTCCCAGCACTCATGTTGTCTGTCTCGTAGACACCTAAAATTTCAGCTACAGAAGATCAACACTAGTGGCTTTTACAGGCACAGCACTCACATACACAAACCTACACTGTCACGCATACATACACATAAAATTTAAAAATAAAATCTAAAAAAATTGCTTTTACAAGTACCATTTATGTGTCTATAGGTCCAGTTTATAACTAGTTTTCTTTTTTTCCAAAAGAGTGATATAATACCATTTTAAGATACTATAAATCTTGCCAATTTGAGTTCTCTGAGGTTAGGAAATGGTGATGTAATGTAATTTACCTGCCAGGTTTCTGAATGTGTATGCTTCACACTGCAGCATTACAGAGCAATCTGTATCGGTGATGTTTTCACTGAGCGTGTGCCATCATTAGGGCTGTTTCTCTCTGCATTTGTCCAACATTACTATATGCTATAAGCACTGGGCCAGAGTAGAGCATCCAGTAAGCAGAAGCTTCCAAGTAAAAGCTAAAATAAAAAGTGTGATATAAAGCTGCTGTAGTTTTGTGGACAGTAGTTGGAAATGCTTTTTGAAAATTGTATATACTAAATGGGAAAGTAGGTCACACTTCATTTTTCATAAAGTCCTTTTTGTACTCAATTTTCAGACACTTGCCTATGCTCAGTGATCAAGCAGGCAATTTAGCAACCAATGTGGAAATAATTGAACAGTTTTACATTTCTATTTTCTGTAAATAATAGCTCTTTAAACAGATTGCAACATTTCTGATAAATTCTCTTACTAGAGGCACTATAGGAATGAGACAGAAACATGATGAGACTATAGTGTGGTTTTTTTTTTTTTTATTCTCATCCAAATTTATCTCTAAGTTCAGGCAGCAAATAACCTTTTTAGAGTTTATTTATTTTCCTTCTCTGATAGCATTATTGCTACCTTACTATTTAGTGATCAAGAACAAATGTAACCAATACTTCCTGGTAGTAGAATGGGAATAAAGATGTAGCAGGAAGCTCATTTATAGCTTTGGTTATTTGGAGCTGTTTTAAAAACTCAATTGAAGTATTTATTTTTAAGATTTTTTTTAAAATTTATATATTTATTTTATGTATATGAGTACACTGTAGCTGTCTTCAGACACACCAGAAGAGGGCATCAGATCCCTTTACAGATGGTTGTGAGCCACCATGTGGTTGCTGGGAATCGAACTCAGGACCTCTGGAAGAGCAGTCAGTGCTCCTAACTGCTGATCTATCTCTCCATCCCAGGAAACACTTTAAATAGTGGAGTAATGGTGTGGGCTGCCTCACACCTTAACCTTCAAGTTATAAAGCATATACCAAGATGAAAACTCATTGAAGGAGTCTTAAGAATTTGGAGTGATGTATGTTGTATGTGTGTAGTAAATATGAGTGTCCTAATATCTGAGAGTGGGTTGTGTCATTCTTTTCATTTAATAGAAGTAGACCTGTAATTTCATATGGGGAGCTTTTCATTAGTCAGGATCTTTCCTTAAGACTGTTGGCTCCTTCTTACACGAAAGCAGTAGCAGTGCAATGCCTTCATGTCTTCTGTGACTTAGCCTAAGGGCAAGGCCATGTGCACAACTTAATTTCAGGAGAGTGTACCACCTAATGACATTGTGGTCATTGTGCTTTTTGTAGATATGCTTTACAGTGTTAGCTCAGTAACGTTTCTGTTCTGTCTTTGTCCTTATAGCACATGTCACTTATTGATGGAGATAGGCAATTTTGTTCAAACACCATGAGAGTGCGCTCACACAAACCCAAATGATATATGTAGGTCAATTTAGACATGTTGACTTTTTTGTCTTGAGTCTCAGATTTTTGGTAGATATTTTCATTCTTATATTTAAACTTGGATTGTGTTTGTGAAAAAATACAGTGAGCTGTTAGTGTTTTGACTAGTTAGATGAATGTTTCATTGTGCAAACATGGTTATGAAAGGGTAAGGCTGTTTGCTAGTGGGCAAACTGGAATATAAGAAATCTCTTACATTTTTCTTAGTATTTATTTAACCCATAAGCAAAACTACTTCATTACTTTATAGTTACAAAACTACTTTAAAACTACTTTATTGTAGAAAATTATAAATAGAAATTAACACAAAATTATGTGTACTCCTGTCACTGGATTGAATGAATTCTGATATTTCTATATGTTGTTTGTTCCAGAAATATGGCTACACACACCTTTCTGCAGGAGAGCTTCTTCGTGATGAAAGAAAGAATCCAGATTCACAGTATGGTGAACTTATTGAAAAGTACATTAAAGAAGGAAAGATTGTACCAGCTGAGATAACCATCAGTCTGTTAAAGAGGGTAAGTAGCTTGGATATCAACCTGATCAAATTCCAAGGACACAAGAAACTAAATTCACCTTCATTTGAACAACGAAAAACTAGAATATTAAATTTCTTGATTATGGAAGGTAGTGTGGTCTTTGAAAATGGCAGTATCGGAAATTGCTTTCACTGTGAAGAAATTGACAGTAGCCAGTATTCTCTGCCTTGATCTAAGACCAGCTGTAATCCAGCCTAAGGTACACATAGGTATACTTTGTTTTGTTTTTGAAACATCCTCCCAGGCTGGCCTGGAAGTTACCTAATCACGGATCTTCCTGCATCTGCCTGTTCGGATTCCAGGCACTGGACCCATCATCCTTCCCAGCATGCAATAGTTCTCTCCTGTTGTGGTTATTCTCCCCTTTCACTGCTCTCTCTTCTTCCGTGACTCCTACTCATGGTTTTATCATTGTTAATATTCAGTTTTAAAGTCTCCTTATTTTCCTGATGAATGCATTGCTATTTTTACTGTGAGAGTTAAAAAAATATATATACGTTGGTAGGTAGTGCTTTCCTGCAGGTCCCTAAGACTAGTCAGTAACAGATATTTTGACATAAGAAAACCAGTGAAACAGAATTGCATTGTTGGGAACAGAAAGCAATAAGTGGATTTCAATAGTGAATCTTGACTGTAACTGGAGACACTTGGGGTGTAGAGTGGCTCTTACACAGTCTGCCTCAGCCTGAACAACCAGCTTCCTTTCCAGAGTAAGTAAATCTACCATCCTGTCCTCTGACTCTGATGCCTTTTTCTGCATTATGAGTGGTGAGCATTATGAAAAGGCAGTCGACATCTCCGTTGAAACTGTTGGTTTTGGTGTGTGGTACTGGGGATTGAATATAGGGCTTTGCGCATGCCCGGCAAGCACTCTGTCACTGAGCGTCATTTTTTTTTTTAAATACTTGCTGTCTTTAAGACAGGCTCTTACCAGGTTGCCCAGTTGGCTTTGAACTCATTCTGTAGCCCAGGTAGTTCTTGAACTTGGAATCTTCCAACCTCAGCTGTTATTACAGGCAGAACTCTTCCTGCAGTGATTGGCCCTGTGTAGCCCAGGAGATACTTTTAGTCTTTGTTTTTCCTCTCGAATTTAAGTCTTAATTAATAAATGTCTCTTTGAAACATATTCTACCTATTTCTTGTACCACCCATTTCTGTTTATTCTCTTCCTACTGCAGGAACTGCCATTTTTCAGTCTCTTGATTTGTTTTTTCCTTTGCTTCTTAAGAGTTTGGTTCTTTTCAGCTCTCATTGCATATATTCCTTGCTGGGTTGTTTAAGCTATGCCCATGTCTTCACTGTGCCAGTGCTGCTGAACTCTACAGTTCTGCACAGACAGACCTTTGTTTAGCTTCCAGACATGTTCTTATCAGGCCACTATCTAAATTATTCATAAATGTCTCAGAGTCATACCGGAGGCTAAATATATCACCCAAAGTATGATGTTTATTTCCTGTCTTGGCTATTGGTTGGATTAACTACCTAACTCTTTAGTGGGAAGATCTGTCATTCACTCCTGTTCATCTTGTGTCTATCACTAAAATCACTTGACTCTTTTAACCTTGTTTCTTTTCCACCCCATCTCCCGCCTTTCTCCGTATGTGTCCTAACATTCATTTGTACCAGCTTGCCTCAGATTCATGAAGCTGTCAAGCTTTCTTATTTCCAACCATTATATCCCCGCTTCCCACTGTCTCTACTGATCCATGTTACCATGCTGCTTGTTACTTAGGAAGCAACTACCATTGCCAATCCTTCGGTCAGATTTTCTCTAGAGATTTAGTGTTTCTTGTCTTAAGAGCACCCTTTGCTGTCTGAGGACTTAGCATGTTATATGTAGCATGTTATATATTACCCACTATTCTGTGAACCCTCCAAGGGCAAGGACAGTGACCTCTCTCTGATAGTAGATTCAAAGGAATGTATGCTGAGTGAACATGTTTGATAGGGCTTCTTCAGAGACCTCCTGGGAATGCTGTAGCAGGAGCTTAACACTTTCATAAAAGTTTGTGAAATTAGAGCAGCTGGGTTCTGAGATAAAGCTAACTTACAGAAAATAGGTCCTGTCAATGATCTTCTTGTGAAGCGAGGAAACTTGGCTTATGGAGAGCAGTGTATGTCAGTGTGCTTTGGACTAAAGGTTGTAAAGCTTGTTAGAGGTGTGCATCTGTGGTAATGGAGTTGCCAAGGATTTAGACAGAATAAAGATTACATCTATTGTTCATATTACTCCCGTAGTCTACAGAAGTTCTGGCTTTGGAAAAAGATGGTGAGATATGTTTTTGCAATTTTTCTGAATGTCACACCTTGTGCTATCTGTGCTTGGGGGCAGCCAGTGCCATTTAGGTATAATTAATTTGACTTTTTTTTATTATTTTATTTTATTATTTATTTTATTTTTTGTTATTTAATATTTATTTTATTTTTTGTTTTGAGATATTGTTTATGTAGCTCTGGCTGTCCTGAAGCTTTCTATGTAGATCAGGCCAGTCTCAGACTTAAGAGATCTGTCTGTCTCTGCCTCTTGAATGCTAGGATTAGAGGTGTACACCACTACTTTTTATTTTAGTATTGAATCTTAAATAATACTAACAAGTTGGCAGGCCTGTGCTTGGGAAGCTAAGGCTAGAGGAATCTTAGTCAAAGCTGACCTGAGCTATGGATGACATCGTTCAAGGCCAACCTGGGAAATTCAGTGGGACCCTGTTCAATAAATATACAAACAGAAAGTAAAAAGACTGGGATATTGCACAGTAATAGAGTGCTTTCCTAGCTTCTAGCTATTAGATTTGAATTATAGTAAATTTGAGCCCCAATAGAAGGGGCATGTTTTCAGCAGTGAGTGGTAGTGCACACAGATAGCCCTAGTTCTTCAGATTGGAAACCAGACCATGTTACATAGTGAGTCCCTGTCTGAAAAACAAACAGAACTACCACCTCCTATATATAGCACAGTGATTTCGAAAGAGAAACATGGGGCAACACAGGGTCCCTAGATGTTAGAGCAAAGCTCTAAGTGGTAATTTGTATGAGAAGGTAGTATATATACACTGTGCTGATCAGCTATCATTGTACCAACATTTTAGTTAAGTAGACACATGGTTTTGGCCCATTGGTAGGGGTGGCAGTGATAACATGGTAAGGACCTCTTTGCCAGGAAGCAAAAAAATAAAAGGGCCAGGATCCCATAGTCCCCTTTAGAAGTGTATTCCCAATGATCTATGAGGCCACTCTCTTAAAGGTAGGCCCACCCCAGAGACCAAGCTTTTAACAAACACATGAACCTTCAGAGGACATTCAGTATGCACACTATAGGATATGTTTCGTAAGATAATAGAAACTGCAGAAGTGGGGAATGAGACGAATAGGGAACACATAGTCTCACCAGGAAGCAACCATGTTAAGAAGTTGGCACACTTCTGCCTAGGCTGTTTCCCTATGTACCTTCCACTTTTGTGGCTCAGGGGAAAGTAGCAAATAGCCATCTGCCTGCTCTTCTGCTTAAGAAATTGTCTTTTAGCTGCGTGTCCTGGTGCATGCCTTTGATATGCAGAAGCATGCGGATCTCTGAGTTCAAGGTCAGCCTGGTGTACAGAGTGAGTTCCAGAATAGCCAGGGCTGCACAGAGAGAGAGAGGGAAAGGAAAAAAAAAAGGGAAAGAAAGAAACTGCCCTTTGGTGATGCAATATTGAGCCTAAGTCTTTTTGTCTTTAGGAAATGGACCAAACAATGGCTGCCAATGCTCAGAAGAATAAATTCTTGATTGATGGATTTCCAAGAAATCAAGACAACCTTCAGGGTTGGAACAAGACCATGGATGGGAAAGCAGATGTATCTTTTGTTCTGTTTTTTGACTGTAATAATGAGGTAATGAACATATCCGTCTGTCCACATGGGCCCCAAGCTAGAGATGGTCAGAGATGGTTAGAGAGAAATAGTGATTGTTTTCTTTTACATTTCTGTCGGCTGCAGTGTGTGTCTAATGACTGGGTAGGTTGGGTGGGCAGGACAGCAGTGCCTTGTTAAGAGAATTGAGGGCTATTAGTGTTGGCAGCTTTGTGACCCTAAGGCTTGCTTTATTTTCTGTATATAAGAACAGTCGAGTTGTTTTTTTGTTTGCTTGTTTGAATAAACATCATATATAGTGATGTTAGGTTATGAAGCTGAAGTGCTGCTCTAGTTAGTACTCCTTGGAATGTGTGTTGTTTACTAGAAGATCTGGAGAGGTGGAGAAGCCTACTGTTGAGGAATTTGTCTTTTAAGAATAAAATGGTTTGGAAAATAGCAAGAATAAATTCTCCGCTCCCACCCCCAACATTTCTAATAGCAAACCCAGACATACCTTTGAATAAGTAAATAAATTTTTCAGAACCATTAATTAAAAGACCCGACTCTGTTGGACAACCACTATGCTATAAATTTTGTTAAATTGATGCCAACAGTCTGAATCTGAAGTAGTGCCTTGAAGGAAGTTGGCTATTCTTAGGTTGAATTGTAAATGTGCCTCTGGTAAGGGCTTGCCACAGCCTTTGAGTTGTTTTAAAACGTAACTCTCTTCTCCCAACTCCTAAAAATATGTTTTCACTTATTCTTCAAAGTTAACTTTAGAATGTTACCACAGCTTTATAACTAAGGAATGTTTATTCACGATTAACAAGAGATGCTTTATTCAAATATGTTGACTCAAATATTTGGATATTTATGGAATTATTGTAAAGTAAGCAAAAATGGTACAAAGTTTGAGGCACATAACTCATACCTAATGAGCTAATGATACGTCCGAGGTGAAGCCGTACCCACACCAACCTTCTTTTTATTGCAGTTTGAAAAAAACACAGCAGGAAAAACTGAGTCATGAATGAATTCTTATTATGATCTGTACTTATTTAACCTAGTTTATATAAATTGTACCACATGTTTAAATTTAAAAAGATTTTGCATGTTGATTAATGAGTTAGACGCGTTGAGTTTAATGCAAAATGTTTTGTGGTTTTTTTTTTTTTCTTTTTTGCTTTTTTTTAGACATAACTTTTTACTTCTCTCTCTGTAGATCTGTATTGAGCGATGTCTCGAGAGGGGAAAAAGTAGTGGCAGGACGGACGACAACAGAGAGAGCTTGGAAAAGAGGTACCTCACGGGCCTTCCCTCGCCACCTCGTTCCTGCTGTGCACATGGGGTGGGGACGGGTTGTTCTGTTCTGTTTTGTTCAGAAAAAGAACATGTCACTCGCACATATGCACAATGACTGGTGTAAAGAGAGAAAGCATCAGGTTCTCTTGTCAACCTCTCTATAACGTGGAAAAGGGAGGACAGTTAACCTACAACCATGGAATAATTGTTTTTTCTTTTGCAGAATTCAGACTTATCTTGAATCAACAAAACCAATTATTGACTTATATGAAGAAATGGGGAAAGTCAAGAAAATAGATGCTTCTAAGTCTGTTGATGAAGTAAGTGTATCTAGCTTGTCTTTGCAGCAAACAAAAAAGGGATCATTGGGGGAGGTATGAGAAGATACTCTAAAGGATAGCACTCAGTTTTGCAAGACGTTTGAGGCTGAAATTTGGGTTTTCCCCCCCTTTTTAGTAAGTCTAAAATGGGTTTTATAACATCAGACCTGTTTTTCACAAGAAGTGGGTGGTTTATTAATTCCAAACCTCTTTCCTCAAACAGAGAAAGATTGGTATTTTCAGTACAATGTTTTAGATCTTGTTCTTTGTTAAAATCTGTAGCACAACTGGCATGTCATAGCCAAAGGTCCCAGCAGTTCTTGCTTACAGAACACGGAGCTCCTGAGGTGCAGGTTTCCCATGATGCTGCTCTCTGTCTTACTCAGACCTCAATGTCTGTAAATCCCAGCCTTCAGATACTCCTACTGCTTCTCAGTTCGTCTGCTCTCCCTTTCCTCAATTCTCTCAGTCTTGCTTCTCTTGGAATCACTGGCCAAAGCAAGGCCCAGAAGAGGGCTCATTGAGTAAATCTTTCATCTACTGTCACTACAGTAATGTTTCATGTACTGTCATGTCAGTACACGAGAGGCCTTGGTCTTTTAGAGTCAAAATGAGATTCGTCATTTGACTAATTTTACCAGACTGCTGGCAGCCCATCAGGAAGCACATTTAGTCCAAAAGCATTGATAAAATGGAAGACAAAATGTTCAGTTTTATATGCTTCATTTGTATTATTGATATAGTGAAATAAATGAAATTAAGAAATAATAATGTTTAAAATCAATACAAAATTGATGTTTTTTTTATTATAGGAACTTGGCTATATAATCTTTTATCTATATTTTGTTTTATTTTTAATTTTGGTGTTGGGAATTGAACCTAGGACCTCATATATGCTACACAGTGTTTTAACAATATCTGCTTTTAAAATTGTCTTTTTCCTCTACAGGTTTTTGGTGAAGTTGTGAAGATTTTTGATAAAGAAGGCTAACTAACCCCGAAGACATCTTTGAAATCATGCTTGAATATTGCTTTGATAGCTGCTATCACAGCACCCTTTTAAGGCAGTTTTAATCTTGCAAAATTACATCTCAATGTCTAGAAATATATAGTAAGACAAATTATGTGGTTTGTTTTTTTTTAATTTGTGGTCACAGTACACAGTGAATTCAGGTTTAAATCATGTTAGGCATTATGGTGCTCACAAAATGAAGAAGGGTATCAGCTAATTCTTGTTCGTGTTAAAAGACATCCCTTTTATGTCTGTGCCTTCTGTGAGCTAAATTTTTTTAGTATGCATGTATATCCCTTTTGTAATTGCAATGTGTTGGGATTTGGGATTTTCACTTTCTCCTGCTGCATATTTAAAATTTCCAACCTGCTAAGTGATTTGTGGACCAACTTTAAAGGGACTTTGTGTGTAGCTGGTTCTTGCTCAAGGTGTTTAGTAAACAAACTCATAAAATGGATTCCTAGCAATGTTCTATTTATCAAATGACTGACCAGTTCCTGTCAAAAGTTAAAACTTAGAGATTGATTTATTACAGCTTGTGCAAAGTTGTATGACAGGGCATAGTCTTTGCTTCTAAGGTTTGAGTCAGGGGGCAAGGGCTTCAGAGCCTGGGCAGGATTGTCAGCTTTCTTTTGACATAATCTGTGGGGCAAGGGACACAAGTAGTGACTTGTGTTCCTCTGCTCTGTGACACAGGGCTAGTCATTATTAAACTGATGTTAACGTAAGTCCCTAGAAGTAGACGCTTGACACACATTCACTAGTTTATGCTAATTTGGTTCAGTTCTTGTTTTAAAATAGTTCAAGGGTTTTTTTTGTTTTGTTTCTTAGGCTAAATATAGAGTTAGATTAAATTAGACAAAAAGCAATCTAATGGTTAAAATTCCCATTTGTATTTCATTCTCTGGAATATGTTTTTCATGGTTACTTGTTTTAAAAGATTTTAAAAATCATTGCACTTTGGTAAAAAAAATAATAAATATATCTTATAAATGTTTGATTCCCCTCCTGCTTGCTTTTTCAATAAAGTTTGAAAGTCCAAGTGATTTTCTTTCTTTAAAAAATTAAAAATTTGTTTTCTTTTTTTTTTCTTTGTTCTTTATTTCCTATCCCTAAAACTTAGTGGTAACTAAGGTTCTTTTTAAAAAAAATTGTTGCTGAATGTTTTGTCTGCATGTATGTTTGTGTACTATGTGCATGCCTGGTGCCCATAAAAGTCAGAAGGTGTTGGATTTCCTGCTACTAGAGTTACAGAAAATTGTGAGGTGCCTTGTGAGGAAGAACCCAGGTCCTCTGCAAAAGCTGCAAATGCTTTTTACCTTTGAGTGAGTGGTCTGTTCAGCCTGTATCTAAGGTTCTTAATAGAGAGATTTCTTTAAATGTTCCTCATTTCAGCACATAACACTGTTTAGTACATAGTGTTAAGTAGAACACAGACTTTATATAATTAGATTTTATATTTAAAGTTATTGAGAATAGTAAGAACAAGGCAATGGACTTTTTAAAATAATGCATTTCTCTGTGTCTTTCAAAGCACTACTTGTCATTAGAAAACAAAATATCCCTTCGTACTATCGTATATTGACCACACACTTATGTTCAGTCTGTCTTGGTTCTTGGAGGATTATAGTGAATTTTTGTCTAGTATTTCAATCCAGTGGAGCAGAGGCTTTGTTGGTGATTAATCACACAGCTATGAAATGAAGTGAGGGTATACAGACTTCCTGTCCATGCAAGTGAAGAAATTTACCAGCTGGGAATGTAGATATTCTTACTGATGATTACAAAAACACACTTCAGGTTTTGAGGGGACTAGCTGTTTTTCGTCATCAAATATCTCTCTGGCATTTACAACCAACCAACCAACCCACAGTAATTTCTAACTTATGAGTAAGTTTGCTTTTTAAGTAGAATGTGTTGGCAATACTGAGTTTTGGAGTTGATGAGATACATCTGACTGTGCTAGTTTAGTCATTTCTATTTATCAAAGATACAGTACTAAGAAGCTTTTGTGATTCTTGAAGGACTTTTACTTTTGAGCCTTGCTATATCTTAAAAGTTACTGCTATTTCCCATGTTCTAGTGTTAGATGTATACAAATTGTTTACTAAATAACCCCAATAAACTCTGTGCCGATGCCGCTGCTGTCCTTGCTGGTTCTGATTTCTCTTTAAGTGTATTGGACATAAAACAGTATATTTAACACACGAATCCTCAGCAAAAACAGTGCAGACAGAGGAGAACGTCTGCTCTCCCCTGTGTTTGGCTGCCTGGACTTAAACAGTAATATCCCATTTCTTCAAGAGTTGATTTGGGCAGAGCACATGTAACCTTTTTCACCACCCATAGGAAGCATTCTTTGCTGGTCTCTTGGAAAGGAAATTAACAGCAGGGAATGTCTCTAAATGTGGGTTTTGTGAACTGCCCATGTCCTTATCGTTTCAGAATGTGCAGTCATTGAAGAGATCCCTGAAGATAATGGTGATTGGTTGGTTGAAAGATTAGGCCATACCAAGTTAGCATTCCTTCCTTGGAGATTTGGGCCTTCATCTTCAAAGGGGTATCACTGGCACAAGCAATTGTGCCACAAGCATATTCTTTGCCTTCTGGTTTTCTCTATGAGTCACTGATGCGGAAATTCAGATATCTTCTGTTAATTTCATTTACTTTTTTCTGTCCCCTGTGAGGCAGGTTCTAACTGTATGTAGTTCAAGCTGATCGCAAACTCACCCTCCTCCTGCTTTAGCCTCTTCTGTACTGGGATCATAGGTGTGTACCACCAGTCTGGTTCAGTTGTTATTACCTAGTTCAATTATCTCTATACCTCTGTGTCTTCAGCTAAATTGAATATTCCCTAATTCTAATCCTTTTTCAATAAAAAGGAAGCTTATTTATTATGTGCCAAAGAGAAAGAAAACAATGGTCTTAACCACCTGTCCCTTTCCTTTCTCATTCTTGGAACCAGTGTGTTAGGCGTAGGTGTAGTTGTTAATGATGATGTAATGATCTGGGTATTCTCCAAACCCTGTGTTTCACCAGCATTCCTCTTGTGGGAGATAGGGAAACTCAAGCTGAATTTTAAGCTAAGGTTAACCATGTAGCTCCAGGCTGCCAGGCTCAGGCTTTTACAGATCCCTGCCTGCTGGCCCATCAGAGCAAACCTATTTTCTTGAGTCTGTCTTCAAAGAGGCCTTTCTTGGTAGGTTACCAAATATATTACACATTCTAGCCTGTAGTGTGTTCATGAACAATGCTAATTAAGAGCACTTCGTGAATAATAAGTTTGGATCCCAGCATAGTGCATATATGACCAATTCCAGCTCTCGAGGGATCTGGTGCCCTCTTTTGGCTTCCATGTGTGAATAGATTGCACCCTGCATGTGCAGAGATATATAGATACATAAAAATAATCTTGTTTTTATTTTTCAAGACAGGGTTTCTCTGTGTCGCCCTGGCTGTCCCGGAACTCAATCTGTAGACCAGGCTGGCTTTGAACTTAGATCTGCCTACCTCTGTCTCCTGAGTGCTGGGATTAAAGGCATGTACTATCACTGCCCAGCAAAGAATTAACTTTAACAAACAAAAACATGTTTGTGAATTTGGAAATACTCTTAATAGTTTATTATTTATTTATTTTAGACAATTATATAGCCTTGGCTAACCTCAATTGCACAAGAGACCTGCCTGCCCTGGGCTCCCAAGTAATTGCTGGGATAAAAAAAAAAGAAATACACTTGAAAACAAAACTTTTGAGAAAAAAGTAAGAAAATAAAATGATGTCCTTATGAAGAAGTAGCATTAGAAATGCATAAATGGTGCCTAAGTAAATATTGATTTAATATAAAAATATAATTCATTAAAAAATTAGAAGGCTGCAAACAAATTTTCATTGTGAAATTTTCTGTCTTAGCCAATTTGCCTAAAATGTTGAATTTAAAATCATTTGTTTTTCCATCATTTAATCAGTAATAATAATTTATAAGGACTGATTTTTTTGCCTCTGGGTCTTCCAATCGTGACCAGGATATTCTGAGTCTTGAACAATGCAGCATGAATCATTTTGGATTTTGGATTAAATTAATCTATGTATTTATAGTGTCTAGCAGATGGTTGAAAAATAAATGGTATTTCTGTGAACATAGTCTCAATTTTAGGTCTATTAATAACACATTAACAATATCAAAATCGCACATACCAATCTTTCTTAATTATTATTGTGGATTGCCTTGGTGTTGTTTGTGTTTTGACGATAATCCTGCCCCCACCGCCCACCCCCGAAAAGAAGTGGATCATGTACTCAGGTGATTCCATGTGAACTTGTTTCCCATTTTAACTGGTCAAATAAAGGCGAGAGCCTGTGATTGGGCAGTGGAAGAAAAAGGTGGGGCAGGAAGTTTTAGAGAAGGGTGAGAGGAGGAAGGAAGGAGAGATGGGGAGAGAGGAAGATGGAGGAAGAAGTAGACGATGGAACTGCCTGGAGAAGCTACAAGTAGCAAGGGATCTCATAGCTGGGGATAGAGCAGTGTAGTGGTGGATCTGCCCAGTCTAGGGGTGCAGCTTATAAAAAAAAGGTATGTACTATCACACCTGACTCCTTAATTTAAATTGAATTTCCAAGAAAATGCTTTGATTCAGTAAGTCATGTCAGGAGTTCTAAACCTTGCATTCCTGTAAGCATGCAGTAGAATTGGCCTCCTGCCAAGTGCCTGGTTCTAAGGACATCCAGGGCCAGAGGGCAAAGCGATAGGCTGGGTCCAGCAATCAATACTTAAAAGGCACAGGATTACAGAAAACAAAGTTCTGTGCCCCAGCTCACCCTGAGTTGTTTATAGGCTTTATAAAGAAGCATTTTTACAAGCTGCCAGAACTTGGCAAGTTGTGTGTCTGATGGTGGTAGGACAGCATTAAAGTGGCCCCACGGTGGCAGGCTGTTTCCCACTACCAAAAGCACAGTACATACACTGTCTGCATTTGGGATGATGGGCTAAATGAACAAATTATTTAGAAGGGAAAAATAAGGTTTAATTGGCTAGCTTTTAGATTGAGAGGGAGTATATCTACTTTAGAGTGACCAAGTGGTTGACCTCAGGACATAGCTCCTCAGTAGAGCATTTGTTCAGCATGACCCATTCCCTGGGTTCAATTTCCAGCACCACAAGAACTAAAATAATATATTGACCAAATGAAAACAACAACCTCCACTTGGTGCCTTCACAGGTGCCTATCATCCTGACTACTTAGTATGTTGAGGCAAGAGAAAAAGATCTTATGAGCCCAGGAGGAAAACTTGAACAATACAGCAAGGCTGAACAATAAAACCAGCTTCCCCAAAACTCCTGAGCTCACCTAGTCAGGTATGTGGTGTGCCGTAGCCAGCATGGCTGAGCAGAGTATATCCCTTTTCCACTTCTTAGAGCCTTTACTTAGGGTGGATAAGCGTGGTTTCAGAAAGAAACTATGCTGGGCTTGGGCTTGAGACTTTCTGCTGTGTGCTAGTGGAAAAATACAAAATCTAGGGGTGGGGGGAGTGGAATGGCATGGGGCAAGAAGAGTGAGATTTCATTCCACTGAATTATGGTCCTTGCTGGGGCTGGCTTGTCCTGCTAACTGTTGCTCACCAAACACCATTCTTGTTCTATCCCAAAATGTTCGTGACCACAGACCACACTCCCACTCCTGACTGTTTTGTTGATAAAAATTGGTTGAGGAATGTACTTCATCTTAGCATCATCTATCTTCATTTCTCTTTAGTTTGTGTTTTGAGTCATTTTATGGATATTTCTGAGTTTGATTCAAAGTAGTTAACTAGGGCTATGTCACTGTCTTATGTGACCACATGGACATAAACTAATTGGTAAAATAATAACTATATACGCATAGGATTTGATTCATGATAACATTCATTCAGGGTATACCTTCTTAGGTTTAGTTAACTGGTCACCCAAAAGCCAATTTTCAGGGATGTCAATCCTGAGGTTTGGTTCCAAAGAATGGTAATAACACCAAAATCTTCATGTTATAAAAATTGGTCATTCAAAATGGCTGTTGGGACAAAGATACAACCATCAAATATACGTAGTCATTACAAGCTTACCAGACAAATCAAGGTCTAGTGCTTTCTTAACCACACTTGGAGTGAAAGGCTTTTTTCTCCTTATGTGTGTATCCTTTATACCTGTCCATGTGTGAGGGGTTCATATGTATGAGGATGCTTGTACATGTGTGTACGTACATGTGTGTATGTACATGCATGAAGAGGTTGGAAGTTGCTCTGGTTTTCTCAATCTATTTACTGAGGTGGCATGTCTTGCTGACCTTGCCCCAGGAATCTCATCTGTCTCTGTCTTCTAAGTGCTGAGATTATAGTCACCATGTCTGGCTTTTACATAGATTTGGGGACTCCAAACCCATGTTTATGTGAAGCTCCTTATCCACTGAGCCAATCTCCCTAGCTGTTTTGCTTTTTTTTTTTTTTTTTTAACTAAACTCTCACTCTGTAGCCCAGGCTAGCCTGGACCTAACTGTACATTGATCCCCACGCCCTGTACTGTAGCCCTCCTTGTCTCACTCTCCTGAGTGCTGGGTTTATGTGTGAGCCACCACAGTCACCAGTATATGCTGTTAATGCTGGCTGGCTTTTACTTCTGCGGTCTCATTTTGTTTTCCTAGCAATTCTGAGGCACTTTGGAATTGTTTTCCTTTTGCATGATGATTAAAGTGGGGCCTAAAGAATCCAAGCCAATTGCTTAATGAGCTTTATAAGCAGTAGTTGGGGGTTTGGAGCTGAGGTACAATTGAAGCATTCACCTTGAGCCTCATCCAGTGTGGTGGTTTGAATAGGAATGACCCCTATAGATTAATGTGTTTAAATGCTTGGCCCACTGTGAATAGCACTATCAGGAGCTTGTTGGAGTAGGTGTGGACTTGTTGGAGGAAGTATGTCACTGTGGGGGTGGAGTGGGGGGTTTTTGAGGTCTAATATGCTCATGTTTATGCTCAGTGCGACACATAGACTCCTTGCCACCTGCTGATCAAGATGTAGAACTCTCAGTTCCCTCTCTCTAGCACCATGTCTGCCTGCATGCTACCACATTTCCCACCATGGCGATAATGGACTAAACCTCTGAAACTGTGAGCCAGCCCCAATTAAATGTTTTCCTTTATAAGAGTTGCCTTGATCATGGTGTCTCTTCACAGCAATAGAAACCCAAACTAAGCTTTCTAGTCTGCTTCCCATCTTTCTACCTGCTGCCTACTTACAACCAGACAAGGTGCCTTCACATACCTCTACTATTCTTCCATCCTTTCCTACTGATGGATTGACTGACAGGGTCTTATGTAGTCTAAGCCAGCCTCAAATTCCTATGTAGCATTGAGGATCCTTAAAATTCTGATCTTGAGTCTACCTTCTACTTTCTGAGTGCTGGGATTATAAAACTGCCACCATGCCTGGCTCCTCACTTTTTCTTTTTTCTTTTCTTTTCTCTCTCTCTCTCTCTCTCTCTTTCTTTCTCTCTTGCTTGCTTGTTTTCATATTACACTGCAGATCTGCTTGCTACCACTCTACATTGTATGGGCAGAGGTCAGCATGGCCTGCCTGCAGCAGGAGCCACTACAATGTGCAAGTGTGTAGTGGACAGATAGCAGAGAAAATTTGAGCCTTGTGAAGGGAGATGGAACTGCAGACATGAGAGAGGTGAGTAGACTGTTGTGAGTAACCTGCCTGTGCTGCCACTGAGAGCCACATCTGGATCTGTGGCTATGCAGCAGCAGGGGTCAGTGCGGCTCTTGTTACCACAAAAGACCATGAGGATGTTTGTCTGGGACCACGTGGATATTCAGGGGCTGTGTGGAGCTGGCCCTAGTGGTGGGGGTGTGGCTGAGCTGCCCCAAGGGCATGAGTGTGGGAGAGCTGACTCTGCCACTTGTCTGCTGTGGGGTGGCATGGGTGCGAAGGTGATGCCCTTTGTCCCCTCACCCCCTCACCTGAGGCAGTAAGGAGAGCTGACCCCAGGGTCATGAGAGCAGATGAGCAGCCCTGCCCCTCGATGGCTGCAGGACTCAGGAGAGTGGGCCCTGGTGAAGGGGACACAGGTGAGCCGGCTCTGAGGATGTGGGTGCTAGAGAGCTTGTCTTGCCACTTGTCTGCCATGAGGTGGTGTGGGCCCGGTGGTGATGCAACCCTCCCCCAACCCCACCCTGATCCTTGCAGTAGTCAGGATAGCTGGCCCCGAGGTCATGAGAGTGGGAGAGCTGTCCCTGCCCCTCACTGATGAGAGAGCAGGCTCTGCACCTCAGTACAGTAGAGCTAACCATGGTGGGCAGGTGCAGGCGAGCCAACCCAAAGGCATGAGCACAAGAAAGCTGGTCAGCCCCTCACTTGCCGCAGCACTTGGGAGAGTATCCCCATTCTCCGCACCTCTACTGGACAGCACAGTGGAGCTGGTACTGGAGGTGTGGGTTTTTGTGAGTTGGCCCTAGAGCAGGAGAGCAGGAGGGTTGGCCCTCCCTCCTGCCAATGGTGGCATTGGGTGGTCTAGCCAGAGTTGTGCTGGAGAGCTCACCCTGGTGGTGTGGATGAACCAGCTCAGCTACCATCCAGGCTCACCCCAAAATCTATGCCATCTGTGAACTGTTAGGGCATATGAAAGGGCTGGTCCTGCTGATCCAAAACTGCAGGCTCTCCATGATACGGGGCAACAACAGGATAACTGGGAGGAGTCCTGCTGAGGATCCAGTATTAATTGTATTGTAGAAGCCAGAGGCCTCGAACCAGACCAATGACTCAGTGCAATGAACATTCACAAGTGAAGATGTGTGGACAGAGGGGTATACTGTGCGACATACTGTGACACCCTGCAGCTTCTGCGATGAGATAGTTCCTATGCTTTGTTCTGATCATTTTTTGTTTGTGGGTTTTTATTTCCCGTAGGGAGGTTGCAAGGGCAGAACATGGATATGAGGGAATGGGGAGATGAGTGGGGATGGGGTGCATGCCTGAAACTCACAAGAATGATAAAAAGTTTAAAAATATTACACTGCATGATCTTAATACCAGCACTTAAGGGAAAGGGGCAGAGGTAGGCAGATCTCTGAGTTTGAGGCTAGCCAAGGCTACATAGTGAAACCCTATCACTCAAAAAAAAAAAAGCTATTCCATTTTTAGTTGTTGTGCTGTATACACACAGACACCACACACACACACACACACACACACACACACACACACACACACAGAGCGCCATAGCATATGTAGAGGTCAGAAGACAGCTTGTAGAAGTCCAGTGCATCCTTCCATTATGTAGGTTCTGGGGATTCAACTCAGGTCATTCTTGGAAGCAGTTGCCTTTGCCTGTTTAGCCATCTTGTTGGCCCAAGAAAGAGCTTACATTTCTTGTGTTATTGTGAGATGGGCTCTCATGTATTATTTTCTTTATTGTATGCATCACCATAAGATGTAACTGTTTTGGTTTTTGTAGACTTCAGGCTAGATTTAAGAGCCAGGAGAATAAAATTATCAGTCTTATTTGATTTTATTTGGCACTTTTTATTCTTTGAAAGTTCTCTATGTTTATACAACAATCAAAACCATCAGTTTTGTGGCCAGTCATGGTGGCGCATGCCTTAGTTCCAGCACCTGGGAGGCAGAGGCAGGTGGATTTCTGGGAGTTGTAGTTCAGCCTGGTCTACAGAGTGAGTTCCAGGACAGCCAAGGCCACATGAAGGCCTTGTCTTCAAAACAACAACAACAACAACCTTCCAAACCCACATCAGTTTATAGGTTCCTGCTTCAAAGCGCCCAAGTACAGAATTAGTCCTCAATAAACTCTTGTTGGGAAGAAGACCCTGAAGGCTGGGAGTGGAACATAGAGGAATAGGAAGGGAGGCAGATGTTGTACATCATCAGCTCTACTCTGCTTTTAGCATACAATTCAGAAAGCCTTAAAATGTGACTCCCAGTGGTAAAAAAGAAAAGGGACTATGACCAGAATACTCCATTCTGGCAGACATCTCATCGATGCTAATTTAAAAAAATTATTATTATTATTTTGTGTGTGTGTGTTTGTGTGTATGTGTGTCTGTGTACGTGAGCTTGCCACAGTGTACATGTGGAGGTCAAGAGACAGCTTTGTGGAGTCAGTTCTCTCCTGCCACCTTTATGTGGGCTCTAGTGATTGAACTCTGGTCATGACGTTTTCCTGGCAAGTGCTTGACCTGCCTTCTCACTGGCCCTGGCCTTGTTTTGAGCCACCGTCCCTCTGTTTCACTGTTATTGTGTTAGGACATGGAAAACTTCTGCTGTAAAAAGGCAAGTTCCTGGTTTATGTTTTAGATTTGAAACCACTTAGTGCAAATGTCTGCTTGAAACCTTATAAAATTATAGTATATCCCCAGGGCTTTAACAATGACTATATTTATTGAAACTAGGCAAGAATCGACTGGTATCCTTGCAGCCTGGTCTCTGTCTCTGTCTCTCTCTCCGGCCATTGTGGTGTTTCCATTGTTTTTATTACAGTAAATATCTTGAGGGGGTATGCTCATGCCATGGTGTGTATATGGGCGTCAGAGGACAACTCTGAGTCAGTTCACTAGGTGGGTCCTGCTGATCGAACTCAGGTCATCAGACCTGATGGCAAGTGCCTTTACCTACTGAGCGTTCTCTCTAGTCCTTTGTTATGTTTTGTTTTGCTTTTTGTTGTTTTGTTTTGAGACAGTATTTTGCTATGGAGTCCTAGATGGTCTGGACCTCATATACAGACAATGAACACAATAGCTTCAAAGTTACAATGATCCTCCTGCCTTCGTATCCTGAGTATTGGGATTAACAAGTTATGTACCAACAGGCTCAGCTGGCACTTCTTTTAAATGTTTAAAAAAGTTGTGTGTGTGTGTGTGTGTGTTTTGCATGTATGCTACATGTGTGCAGGTGCCCAAGGAGGGCAGAAAGGGTTGGAGTCCCTGGAGCTGTACTTACAGGGTTGTGAGCCACTTGAAGTAGGTGCTAGGAACTGAACTCAGGGCCACTGAAAGAGCAGAGAGTACCCTTAAGCACTGGCCATCTCTCCAACACTCAGCATTGTGATTGTTTTCTTGTGGATGCTGGGAAGTGTTTGCTGATGAAAGCATGATAGCCTGTCTCCTGAGAGGCTCTGCCAGAGCTGACAATTGCCAAGTGGATGCTCGTAGCCAACCATTGGACTAAGCACAGGGTCACCAAGGGAGGAGTTGGAGAAGGGACTGAAGGAGCTGAGGGAGTTTGCAGCCCCATGGAGAGAGCAACAGTGTCAACCTGCCAGACCTCCCGGAGCTCCTGGAGACTAGACCACCAACCAAAGTATACACCTGGAGGGTCCCATGGTGCTGGCCACATATGTGGCAGAGGAGGGCCTTGTTGGACATCAGTGGGAGGAGAGGCCCTTGGGCCTGAGGGTGTTTGATACCCCAGTGTTGGGGAATGCTAGGGAGGGAAGATGAGAGTGGGTGGGTGGTTGGGGGAGCACCCTCATAGAGGCAGGGGGAGGGGGAATGGGAATGGGGGGTTTCCAAATGGGAAAACATTTGAAATGTAAATAAAGTAAATATCCAAAATTAATTAAGTTATTGGGTGGGGTGAGCACTACAATGTACAGTGGTGGTCGGAGAACGGCTTGTAGGAATGGCTGTCCTCCTTCCGTTGTGTGGACCCTCCTAGGGACTGAATTCAGGTTTTCAGGTTGGCACCAAGTGCCTTTATCAGCTAAGCCATTTAGCCGGCCCTAAAGCACTAGATCTTGATCAGTTATTGAGTATGGAAAGATGCTTTAAAAGGCGTGTGCCACCACTGCCCGGCTTGTTGTTGTTGTTGTTGTTGTTGTTGTTGTTGTTGTTGTTGTAGTTGTTGTGTTGTTTTGTTTTTGTTTTTCGAGACAGGGTTTCTCTGTATATCCCTGGCTGTCCTGGAACTCACTCTGTAGACCAGGCTGGCCTCGAACTCAGAAATCTGCCGGCCTCTGCCTCCCAAGTGCTGGGATTAAAGGCGTATGCCACCACTGCCTGGCTTTTTTTTTTGGTCAGTGCAGATTCTTACTAAGGTTTTTGGGTCATGGAATAGAGAGGTGTCCACAAGGTTCTCCAGACAGTTGGAAGCAGAGCTAGGCTGAGAATTCTGCTCTCCTGGTTCTTCCTCCAGCACCAGCATGCTTTACCTGCCACCTCCCAGTCAAGGACTTGCAAAGGCAAAGCTGTCATTCCATGATGCTCCAGAACTGCTGTTACTATGCAACAGGACTTCATGGACATTTATTGGATTTATGTATTTTTAAACCACGTTTAAAACAAAAGCCAATGCCTCAGGCTCTACCTCAGGAAAATCTAATTTAATTTTAAAGGCTACTTGGATGAATCCAACCAGTGGTTCTCAAGTGGAATCTTTGTGAGGGCTGGTCAGACTCAGAATGCGGCCCACCCTGTGGGTTTCTGAAACAGTCAATCTAGTGTGTGGTCAAAAGTATTTCTCTCTTTCAGTGTGTCTGTCTGTCTGTTTGTCTGTCTCTCTCTCTCTGTGTATGTGTATGAACATGTATATGAGTGTGTATGCAGGTTCATGTGTGTGAAGAACAAAGGACAGGCATCATTCCTCAGGTGCTGTCTACCTTGTGTTTTGAGAGGAATATTATTGGCCTAGAATTCCCCAAGGCTAGACTGGCTACCAGTGAGCCCAAAGATCCACTAGTCTTTACCTCCCTGCACTGGAATTACTAGCACATTAGAATTACCATCTTTTGCAAACTTTTAGGTGACACTGGTACTCTGAGAACTTCTATATTAAACGTAACTGGGGTAAATGCTAGGAACCTACAGCCATGCAGCTTTGTGGGCAAGGGACCAAGTCTATCTACAGTGCCTAGTGCAGATTACATCCTTAGTGTGAGTGGATTGGCAGTCGGAGGCAGTTAATAAAAGCTCACAAATGAAACCATTGCCTTGTCTCCCATTGCAGAAGCTCCAGGACTGAGGGGAAGGTTCCTGATGTTCTCTTATTAAGGGAGTTGCCAAAGGGATGTCAGATTGCTTTTTTTATCTTACTTGGCAGTTTCTATGATCTCCAAAGGCTGGGAGAGCACAAAGGACCCCCACACTCTGAAGAGACGTGGAGTAGATGTGTTGAGCATGGCTCAAGAGATGAGGGTGTGGAAGCGGTGTAAGGAAGACATATGGTAAGAGTTCCCAACAGTGAGCTGGGCTTCTTAAGGACATGGCTCCCCTAGACACAAGCAAACCATCTTCCAGCCCCAAGGCTCTGTGGTTCAGTGGCCATCATGTTTGAGTTGGAGTTGAGTCTGAGGTCCACCTGGAAGCCCAGACATATTCTCAGGCCTTCTTGAGACCCAGGATGCAGGAGTTCCCTTGCAATAGACGTTGAGGAAGGGGTCAGGACACCATGTGAGTTTGTGCCTTCTCATAAGAACTCAAATGCTGAAACATTCCCTTGGCTTCTCTTTCTTCTTGCTAGGGACAACTGCTCAGCAAGGGCTTCTGGGAGGACTCCTACTAGTATGTGGGAGGTGACTGTGTAATGGAGAAGAGGAGCTGTGTGCTTCCATGGAAAAACAGCCCCAGAAAAGGACAGTACTGAAGGATATGGGAAAGCCTCCTGATAGCAAGAGAGAGGTCCCTGTATGAAGAGGGAGCGCACAAGGTAAGTGGGAAAGTGCATCAGAAAGTCTTTAGTGAGAGGTTAAGGAGCACAGATGGTGTCCTGTGATTATGTGACAGAGCCCAAGCTAGAAAGCTGTACAGCCATTAAGCTAAATGAGCCAGTTCTACAAAGCTCTTTGGATTTTTGAGTCTGCCTCCCCCCATTTATCTCCTTCTCCTCCTCCTTCCACCCTTCTCCCTGCTCTGCCCCCTTCCACCACCTCCTCCTTTCTCTTCCTCCTCCCTGTAAACTCCCTTGAGTTCTATTCTGAAACCCTTAATGGGTTTTTCCATCTCACTTGGGACATTTTGAAAACCCTCTCTCTGGCTTGGCCTATGTTGGGGCTGGGCCCAGGGCAAGCTGGCTAGGAGGTGGGTCCCCAGCAATAAGCAACCCACAGAATTGTGTCTGTTATTTAAGAAAAGTTTCTGGGTTTTTGGCTAATTGCAAAAATACATAATGGATGCTTTTTGCATCTGCTAGTTATTCTAGAACAGGCGTGCATCCAAGACCAAGCTTTAAACAAACAATGAGATTATGGAGCTTAACTATTTCAACGTGTAACAGAAAAGAAAGCCAAGCCCCGAGAAGTTACATTAACACATGCACTCAGACATAAGCACAGAGCAACCGTACCAACAGACACAACACACACGCAGGGTTTGGCACCAGCACACACAAAGCCATGCTTGCATACTAGCCATTAGGGCATATTTGCACATCCAGCGCACACAGAACTCCTATACATCGACTCTCAAGGTACATATGTAAATGGTCCATGCATACATGTATTTGAAAACACTCTTGTGACACCAAACATAAAAACACACAGACATGCAACACCAAACACAGATGCATTTACACAAATCTTCCTTTTTCCCCTAAGCACATTGGTGTTCTTCCTGGATAAGTGAATGGTCCTCACAACAGGAAATATGTGACTCACTTTGTCAGCTAGCTGGGCCCTGGCTGTGTCTAGGCTGCAATAGGTGTAGTTATCAATGTAGTCACGAGGGGGCGCCCAGGGTCCATTCTGCGTCTGTCTACTTTTCAAGAACTGATCAGTTTCTGTGTATACACAAGCCTGTACTTTCTTCTTCTGGTTCTCTGCACAGAGTTCTGTGAGCCCAACCCTGATGTTTTCCCAGTGTCCCCTGTACTCATTTTTATCTTATTTCTATAACAGACCACGGAAACAAGGCCTCCTCCAGCAGAACAATGCACCTTACATAAGTGGATTTACCAGGTCCTGATAAACACATGACTTCTCTGGGAGCAGCTGTTAAAGTGTCAATAGGTCTTCAGCCTATCCCAGACTCCTCCAGTGAAGAGCTGCCAGAGTCACTAATGCACATTAAACTAATGAAGTAAATGAGCTCATGCCAAGCCAAAATACAGGCTGCATCCCAGCTGATCAGGTTGAAGAGGCCTCTGGCCTTCAACACTCTCTTCCTGGCTTTCTGTGTTTCGGGGTTACAAATGTCAGTTTCTAAACACAAGGTAGAGGCTGAGGGAGTGGCTCAGTAAGTAAACCACTCGCTGTGCAAGACTGAGGACCTGAGTTTGCAGAACTTACACAGAAGCCTAGTGAGACAGCATGCACACATGTGATCCCAGCTCTCCATGGGAAGAAAGGAGATCAAGATAGAAGAACTCCCCAAAGCACAAAGGCCCACAGCATACGTAGTAGTGAACAACAAAGATAGCCTGTGTGAAACAAGATAGAGGTGTCTTAGAGTTTCCGTTGCTGGAAGAGACACCACGACCAATGAAACTCTTCTAAAGAACAACATTTAATTGGGGCTGCCTGACAAGGTCAGAGATTCAGTCCATTATCATCAGGTGGGAAGCATGGCAGCTTCCAGGCAGGCATTGTGCTGAGAGTTCTACATCTTGTTCCAAAGGCAAACAAGAGAAGACTGACTTCCGGGCAGCTATGACAAGGGTCTTAAAGCCAACACCTACAATGACACACACTTCTTCCAACAAGGCCACGCCTACTCCAACAAGGCCACACCTCCAAATAGTGCCACTCCTTGGGCCAAGCATATTCAAACCACCACAGATGGTAAGGGCAGATGAGGCTGCTCAGTGAGCAACAGAAATAGCCTGTATGAAACAAGATAGAAGGTAAGGACACATGACCTCCATACATGCACTGTGGTACATACGTCAGCACTCACATACATCACATACACATACAAAATAGTTTAAAAAGCCCCCATACCATACAAGGTAGGGACAGGAAGACAAGAAGCCATGGAACCTATGCTTTTCAGATTCTTGAGCAGGAGTGCTCCATCCTCCTTACTAAGTAGCTCAGACTTCTCTAACAGACATTCCTACAGTCCATTATGACAGGGCCCTGAGCAACTCCAGAAACAAAAGACCAATGTCCTTCTAAAGATGTAGGGTCTGCTATGTGCATGGGACCAGCACACCACAGGGCACGCAGCAGCAGTCCCAGTGCAGAGGGAGGCGTGAGGAACATTCTAGAGATGTGGGAAGAGAAGGAGGAAGAGTTGAGGAATGAGCGTTACATTTGTTTGGTTAATCCTCATAGACCCAGGTCTGTCTGGCTGTGATCTGAGAGCTTGACCACCAGTCCAGAATGATTTTTGTTGACATAGCAGAGGACGAGCTTGAGACTCACAGGCCAAAGGCACACTGGGGTATTTGGTTTCTCTGGCTTCACAATAAGTCACCACAGTTGGGTGACTTAAAACACCTGCTTATTACCTTGTGTTCCACAGGTCAGAAGTCTGGGAAGAGTCAGCTGGGTTCCCATCGCAGCCTAAAACCAAGGTGTCAACTGGTCCAGGCTCTTTCTGGAGTCTCTGGAAAATTCACCTTGAAGCTTCTTCCTTATGACTGAAGGGCAGAGGACATTTTCTTGCTGACTGCTGCTCATCAGGTGTCCCTAGCTCTGGAGGCTGCTCTCTGGTCTTTTCCACGTGCCATCTTCAACACAACAAAGGAGGCAGAATCTTCCTCGTGGTTTGCATCTGTTATCTCTATTGCCAACTGGACAAAATTCTCAGCTTTGACTTAAATGGCTCAGGTGACAACATTGGGTTTGACTAAGTAACCCCACATTTTATGGCATCTGGTCAGTTCTTCAGCTGCAGCTGTTAAATCTGCTTTACCTTGTAGCTCACAAAGGATAAGGAGGGACTTATCCTAGGGTGGTGGTCAGAACTCTGCCCAGGGGGCCCTTACCCTCCTGCAGTCCTGTCCCCTTTGAACATGTAATTCTGCTTTGGCAAAGGGTCAATTATCAGACTGTGGCCAATCAAGTTGTAAGAACCCATTAAAAAAAAGTTTCTCTGGCTGACAGGAGAGAAGAAAGCCAAAGAGGCCCAGGCATGGGAAGCACTTGACCTGCAATTGCTTGCTTTGAAGATGGAGAGGGCCTTGTGCCAGGGAGGTAGAAAGTTTGGGAGCTGAGAGTGGCCTGCAGTTGACAGCGAAGTAGGGCCATACTTCCAAGGAACTGAAGTCTGCTGGTAGTTGGATGAGCCTGGTTGTGGACTCTTCTCCAGAGCTTCCAGATAAAAGACTGCCTCTGGGTTCCAGTGAGCAGAATCCAGCTGAACTTGTCCAAACTCTGACAGGCAGAGCTGTGAGGAACGAAACAGTGCTGTTCAGAGCTGCTAGCTGGTGGTAATTTGTTATGCAATAATAGACAACTACTACACCAGGCAGGACGTGGCAATCTCTGATTACCATATACGGCCTTTCTCCCACTTTTACTTTTGTCTTTTTAAAAGTAAGTTTCCTGTGAAGGTTATTTGGCCTTTAAAACATATTAAATTTTAAAATGTGTTTATTTTTAAGCATTCTTGGCTATTTCTTCTTTTTTTTTTTCATGCAGTATAGTTTTTATTTGACGGATCTAGTTTCTTACTGAACCTCTGTGAGGATATTAACAGAAGTTTTTAAATCTATTTTTAGTTCTTTCTGCTTCTTGTATTGTTTCCTGAGGTCATTGGAGGTGCTTGTCTTACTCTGGGTTTAGAGGTATCCCTCCAATAACCTTTGTGAGTTCACATCAAGGGTAAGGTGTGTGAGCCGATGACCGCACTTCCTGTCAGCCACTGGTTCACTTCCTTCTACCCCCCCAACCCATGGAAGGTCTCCTATGGACATTTACACTCCACAGAAGCTGGCAGCCTCTTCTTCTAGAGAGCCCATACAGATCTTTCGCTGTTCTGTGAAGAGTGAGAAAACAGACTTCCCAGGGCAGACTGTTAATTCAAGTGGCATTCTGGGACTTCCTAGCTCTGCTGAGGGAAGGTAAACTGGCACCCTAGCCTTCCTGCTGGAGTCTAGTGTTCCTTCTGCTGAACACTATGGTCCTGACATCTCTTGTCTACCAAGGCTCCCTCACCCACTCTTGATCATTGTGAGTTTGTAGCCATCTGTTCTAGCTTCTTTTCTGTTGCTATCATAAAACACTCTGACCAAAAGCGACTTGAAGAAAGAAAAGGTTTATTTGGTCTACAGTTCTGGAGACAGTCCATTACTGAGGGAAGTCAGGTTAGGTACTCAAGTTGGAGCTTTCTGTAGGAACCACAGAGGAATACTGCTTGCTGACTAGCCCTCTAGCTTGCTCACAGTTCATACTTAACTAGCTAGCTTGCTTGCTTGTTTGCTTCCCTCCATCCCTTCCCCCCCCTTTCTTTCTTTCTTTCTTGCTTGCTTGCTTGCTTGCTTGCTTTTTTTCTTTCTTTCTGAGACAGGGTTTGGCTATCCTGGAACTCACTCTGTAAACCAGGCTGGCCTCAGACTCGGAGATCTGCCTGCCTCTGCCTCCCGAGTGCTGGGATTAAAGACATGCACCACCACTGCCCAGCTCCACTGTTTCCCTGGAGTCACCCATTACTTAGATTTCTTGTACTAGCCCACAACGGAAGTTTTGGTATCTGCAAACTCTGGTGCTTGTCACTCTAAGCAAATGTTTTAGGATCCTGTCCAGCCTCAAACACAGGTGCAGTCTTACATCTTCCTCATCTCTGAGCTGTGATGGACAGCTAAACAACTCCTCCTCCTAAAGCCTTCCTCACTACCCCACACCCGCAGCCCTGCTTGAACCCCTAAGAGATGGGAACTTGACATGTCGATACAGTTGGGTCTCACAGTGTTTTCTTGGCATTTTTCCCCAGGGATTCCAGCATGATCTCAGGAACCATAGAGTAGGTCGGATCTCTCTCCTTCATCTCAATTAACAATAGGTTTTGTTTTGTTTTGTTTTGTTTTTAAAGACAATAGAGTTACAGGTCACTCATCATTTCCCCTCATGATAAACACTTACTGTGGGCCAGCTCATCTCAATCTCAGTATGAAGCCACAGGCAGCTGCTGTTATTATTCTCCTTCACACATGAGGGAAGCAGAATTTAGTGGGGCTAACTTATTTAGAGGCTCCCCAAAGACAGCAGCAGCTGAAATGTGACAAACCCAAAGAGTACATGATGCGAAAGGTTGCAAACTTGAAACAGACTTGCAAGGTCTGCTTGAAGTCTCATCTCTTCCAGGAGGTCTCTTCTAATCCTGTTTGCTTCCTGTTCTAAACTTGCACGGAAAACCAAATTCACATTGGTTTGATCTTCTGGGACATTATTCGTTTTCTTACCTTGATGTTCAGAAGCCATGTCCAGGCCTGGTGCAGTAGCCGAGGGACAAGGACTATGGCTCTTTCATTGTACCTCACCATGTTAGTCCAACTTTTTGTTGAAGGTCAAATGTAAACGAGAAACAGTTTTAAAGGAGGCAAGGTTTACTTTGGCTCAGAAGAGCTCTGAGAAGCAGTCCGGCTCTACTGAAGTGTAATATGGGCAGTTAGTTTCCTCCTCCTTTGCTCAATGAAAGGATTTCCCAGTTCCTTCAGGCTGAGAGGCTGGGGTAGTAAGGAAGTGCTGGATGCTCAGCTGTGTGCAGGCTCTAGTTTGCCCTCGCCAAGTCCAGTGGATTTTGCCTCCAGCCATTGGTGTCGGGATTTGCCAAACAAACCTAATCACTTAATGAGAAACGAAAATGGTGCCTGGTCCCTCCACTAAATTGCCCCTTTGAAAACAACACACAGGAGATTTATAGTAATCGCTATAATTACCTCATAAAACCCAGAGTTTAAAGACTGACACGCCTCATTTCTGGGAGGAATTTAGAGGCAACAAATTAAGGCAAAGAGTTCTTGGCCTGCTTTGTCCTTGGCTCC
Source organism: Rhynchomys soricoides (assembly GCA_019843965.1). Classification (NCBI taxonomy): domain Eukaryota; kingdom Metazoa; phylum Chordata; class Mammalia; order Rodentia; family Muridae; genus Rhynchomys; species Rhynchomys soricoides. Next base: position 5,954,498 of record JADRCH010000114.1, on the reverse strand, counting down.
CTGGAACCCAAGACTCTTCCCACAGAGTTCCTGACCCCAGCCGAATATTGTTCCAAACTGCAGGAAGGGCTTTTTTTTTTTCCTCCAGGCTTGCTCCGCCTCCTTATGACTGGTGCACTCAAAGGAAGGTGAACCAAAGACCTGAAGAAACCTTGACATAAGGGCAGACACCCAACTCTGAGGCCTCTTGCACCATCTGAGCTAAAAGGCAGGAGGACCAGATGGGGACATACAGAAATGCCATCCTTAGCAGAGATAGCTAGCTGCAAATGTTACTCCTGGGCACTTGCTCTGCTACCAGCACTGGGCTAGATGTTTGGAATACAAGAGAGGGGTGGGGTTAGGACTCACAAAAATGGTGGGGGGATCATGAAAGTTCCTGTTTCCTAGAGCTCAGCTTACCTCCTAGTGGAGGCACACAGACAGGAGGCAGAAATAACAAAGGGGCTCTTATAATAAGGTCTTACATTAGTTCCTTTTCTTGTTCTGTGGTCAAGTACCTGACAAGAAGCCACTTAGAGAGGTGAGGTTTATCTTGGCTCCTGATCCAGGGGATACAGTTCGTCCTGACAGGCATAGTGGAGATCTGTGGCACAAGGAGCTTACAACGTAGCTTCCCTGTGTCTCAGTGGGCCAGGAAGCAGAGAGGGAATCCAAGCAGGCCACAGCACAGACAGCTGAACCCCAGAGAGACCCCACAACCTCCTTAAGCATAGTCATCATCTGGGGGCCAAGTATTCAAACACAAGAGCTTGTAGGAGACAGTTTAATGCTGACTGTATCAAGTCTCATAAGGGCACATGCACTATGAACAGAAGTTAAGTAGGGAAGGGTCACAAAAGGTGGGGCCTAATTTTGTTTTGACTGGTCACTAAGGATACCGAAGCAGGTCAAGGAAGAGCTCCACATGGGTATATGAGGAAAAGTATTCCAGTTGGTGGGTGGATCTACCTCAGAGGGAGGAAGTAGTCTTCCGGGAATAACCCATGAGGCCAGTGCAGCAGGAGCAAGGACAGCTATGCAGGGCACTGGAGGATTTGTCTTGTCCTGGTCTAGGGGGTCACTGGAGAGTGACAGAGAACAATACCACATGATTGCGGTCCAAAGGTATTTAGGTTCTTATTATATCTGATCACCCTGTTGAGATTCAATTGTTGGGAGGCTGCAGAGATGGCTCAGAGGTTAAGAGGGCATCCTGCTCTTGCAGAGGATCTGAATTTGATTCCCAGGACCCAGGTGGAGTGGCTCACAACCACTTACAGCTACAGCTGTAGAAGATCTAATGCCCTCCCTTAGCCTCTATGCATACTGCACCAATATGCAAAGAACCACACATGCATATACACATAATTCAGAATAAAAAATAAAATTTTTAAAAAAAGAATTGGTAGTTGGGCTGGGGATATAATTCAGTGATGGAGTGAATTTCCTTAGTGCACACACACTCTTGGGTTCAATCTTGAGCATCATGAATAGACAGGCAGATGTCACACACACACACACACACACACATGCAAACACACAGATACACACACACACACACACACACACACCTGATGAATAAAAAAAGGTTTATGATACACATCAGTAATTTAAAAGGTAGATTTGTTTATTTTGCATTTTGTTTTTTGACACAGGATCTCATAGCAAAAGCTAGCCTTAAACTAACTATGCATTTGTCTGTGTGAGCACACACACACACACACACACAAACACACACAAGCTAGAATGCACAGACCTTAAGAACAGACATAGGTAGGGACAATCCATATGTCCCTCACTTCTTTTCCCATCCTTTAACTTGGAATTTGCCACTTGTCTCAGAAACTGGTGTCTCCTCTGAACTTGAAGGTGTCAGGGCTTATTTGGCCTGCCTCTGTAGGGGGTACCCATGGCAGGGGTTCTTGGGAACAGGTTGCAAGGAAACATTGGCTATAGAACAATGGGGGCAATGACAGGGATTTAGAGTTCACAGGCAGAGCAGATGTTGGACAGCTTTCCACAAGACAAGGTAACTACATTTGCAACCATCACTGAGGTAAGAGGTGCAGTGAGAGGGGTCTGACTGTGGTCAGGGACATCTTGCAAGTTTCTCTGGAGAGCTCTGTGTGAGAGGCTTGGAGCTGAGGGTGCTTAGGGCTAAGGACCATGAGGCTTTGAGAGGAAACGTGTTGGAGAAGGTCAGGTTGCCCTTTGGCCTTTTTAATGGAGCAGCAGGACTCAGTGCCAAAGGTGCATCTACAAAATGGATATGCTGCCCTCTCTGCCACCTCCAAGACGTGTACCCTGGAGGAAGCTACCTTGGGTCCAGAGCACTTATTCCTTTTTCTGGAAAAGAAAGGCAGGAAAGCCAGTGCCTCCCACTGTTGGGAGGAGCAAATGGAGCAGTTGCTGGAGCTGGCAGGCACTGTGTGAGCCAGCTGGTTTCTTGTGCCTTTCTCTTCTGAGATCTTTTACCATCCTGCCTCCCTTCACCTGGAGTAAAGAACAGTTGGAGGAGCACATCTAACCACCCTAAGGGGAAAACTGCAACTTTGCAGAGATTATCAGGGTCATCTGAGGACACTGTCTGACAGAAAATTAGACTGATTCTTCTTGTGGCCTAGCACTGTTGGCTTCAAAGTCTCTAGGCTTCTGATGACCCATGATACTTGGGGCTAGAATGACTTAATTGGGGTAGAGAGTGGCAGACACAAGACTTTATGATTCTGGTTCCCCGTGGCTTGGCTCTGAGAAGTTTCTCATTGACTTATAGTCTGGACTTATTTATATACTATCATTCGTGTACACACACACACACACACACACACACACACACACACACACGAGAGAGAGAGAGAGAGAGAGAGAGAGAGAGAGAGAGAGAGAGAGAGTTGTTTCCATAGTTGTGGGATAGGGTGTGTTAGTGGTTTCAAGAGATGCAAAACTATCAAGATCAGGATAGATCTCTGAAGACACTTATTGCACACTTGTAATCACATATCACTAGATCCTCTTTACAATCCTGGCCCACCCTCTTGAGCTACTCTGTGACTCCAGGCAAACCCCCACCCTCTTGAAGCTGTAGTTTCTTGACTTATATACAAAGAAGACAGGACTAAGTGTTTTGCTGGAACCCACAGTTCTCTGAAACTTTTATTTGTCCTCTAAACTTCAGTGTTTTCTCCTCTGTAAAACAGTAAAAATGACACCCACTTCACAGACGTATGACCGGCAGTGTGGCTGGAAGCAGCTCATGAGTATAGAATGCACCAGGAATGTTGGGGACCCTAGTGGATTTCAGTTATGGTGGTTTCACAGTCCCTATGGGCCTTACCCTAGGGTTGTGTCTATGCTGTCCCCATGTGTTTTGGAGAACTGCCTCTCAGCTGGCTGGAAGCTGCCACTGTCTTTGGTGCCTAGTCAGGGAGAGTGTGAGTCCCTCTAGGACCCTCTCAGAGTCTTTCTCTGAAGCTGAAGCTTTTTCATCTCTTCTCGATACAGAAATGGGATGGGAACAGGGAGCCCCTCAGAGCCAGGGCCCCCAGCTGGAACAAGGCAGCTTGTGAGAGTGAAAGAGGTATGAAGAAGACTCATTAGTGCTCCATCCTGCACACCCTTAAGGCTACTTCCATCCTTGCCAATCTATGTTCCTATCTTGCTTTTCAACATCATTCCTTTGAGCTGGTGTTTGGTCACTTGTTAACTGTGATCCCTACAATACCTTCTCTGTCTTCTATGTCTTGGCTTTCTTGTGTGAAACAACAAGGCCCTGCCATGTCCCTTTTAATCTCTCATACTCTATTATGTCATCCATCACTTTCTTCATCCAGCTGGCCACTTAATCTGCATTTATTGCATAGCTTCCTGTCCCTGGTCCAATGTTGGACACAGGGAGTCTTGCTAGAGGGGTAAGTCACACCCTCCAACTCTCAGTATGCACTCAGTAAGGCAGGAGAGGGAGCTGAGCAAGCGCTCAATACCTCATGTGACAACAGCTGTGACCGAGGGAAGCACCGGTGCTGTGGAGAAGTCAGGAGATTTATCCCTGTTGGGAAAGCATCCCGAGGAAGGTAGAATGGGAATAATGAGCAAGACATAAAATTGGCTGGAAGTGGTGGTGCATGCCTTTAATCCCAGCACTTGGGAGGCAGAGGTAGGCAGATCTCTGAGTTTGAGGCCAGCTTGGTCTACAGAGTGAGTTCCGGGACAGCCAAGGCTACACAGGTTTTGAAACCCCATCTCAAAAAACAAACAAACAAAAAAAAACCAAATCAAACAAACAAACAAGAAATAAAAATGAAGCTGCAAGCTCATCTCTATTATTCTATCAGACCCTTTTCTTTTCTATCTTTTTCTTACCCCCTTTTTGTTCTTGCTAGCTTCTTGGAGGGGGATGGGGAAGAGACAGAAAAATCTCTTGGTGGAGTCTTGGAGAGAGAAAATAAAGTAAGTTTTGCCACAGCAAAGCACTGCATTGAATGATTCTTTCCCCTACCAGGCCGGTCCTTGGCCCATTCAAGGAATCCTTACCCACAGTGACATGGAACAGCTGGTCCTGGGATTATGGGATACGTCTAAAAATAGGAAAGCAGGCATGACTAATGCCAACCAGACAAGCAGCAGGCATAAGAGCCATGCAGGCAGGCAGGAGGGCAGGGAGGAGCGTGAACATGCCCCTCCTCTATAGGAAAGATACTCATTATATCCTGAGCAGTGGCTGCTCACAGTGGGAAGAGGAGTCAACATGCAATTATTGGCTCCAAAACATGTCAAAGCCCTGCTAATGACTGCATGCCTGCTTCAGGGGCATAGCTGTTCCAGATGCTGCCTCCAGCCTCTGACAGAGCCTCTTCACCACCCAAGCTTCTGTACACTTCTTGGGGTTCTAGTCTTCTGGGAGATGTACAATTGACTCTAGGCCTTGGAGCAAATGATTGGTTTGTCCCAGCCCTATGGGGCAGTGCAGGCCATCCTTGCCTTATGGGGCTACTGAAGAGATAATACCCGTTGGCCTGGTAGGGTAGTGGTAGAGAAGATGCTTGAATGGCAAGGCAGGAGCCCAGGCTCTGGGTACCAGGGGGCAGAAGATATGGGCTCAAAACTTGGATGTTCTCTGTTTCTTTGTTGGTCAAATGGGAACTCTCCAGGGAAGCAGTAATCAGTAAAGTGAAAGCTCCAAATGCACTTGGTGTTAGCCTGGATAGGCCTGGAGTCAGGACCATTTTCAGCTGAAGGCTCTGGGCAGCTTCTTGCAGCTCCATGAACCTCCACTCACGTCTGTAAATTGGAGATAGTTTTTGGAAAGGAACATTTTCCTAGTTAATTAATTAATGTACGTTTAATAATTATGTTTTGAAAAATTGAAACAAACCGCTTAAAAAGATTCTTTAAAAAATCACGTGTACCTGAGTGTCAGTGTGTGTCTGTATACACATCAGAGTGCAGGTACTCACAGAGACAGAAGAGGGTGTCAGAGCTCTGTGAGCTAGAGTTTCAGGTAGTTGTGACTTGACTGACATGGGTCCTGGGGACTGAAGTCAGGTCCTCTCCAAGAGCAGTATGTGCTCTTAACTGCTGGCCATCTATCCATCCCTGAATCAAGCTATTTTTGAAGGGTCTACACTAAGTGTGACTGACTCCCAATTGAGGATATGCAAATACTGCAGCACAGAGCTAAGCACCCTCTGTCAACTCCTCCTCCTTCCTTCTTCCTCCTCTTCCTCCTCCTGTTCTTCCTCCTCCTCCTCCTCCTCCTCCTCCTCCTCCTCCTCCTCCTCCTCCTCTTCCTCCTCCTCCTCCTTCTCCTCCCTCTATTCTTCTTCTTTTGATTTTGGCGCATAGGATCTCACTGTGATACTCAGCTCTTTACTCACAGGCTTAGGGTATCTTCTGCTCCAGTCACTGGAGTAACTGGGACAGCAGAAATGTGCCACCACACCCAGTAGACTGAAATAATCACCCCATTTTTTTTCTATCTGCCATAGTGCATGTGATTTTTGAATCTTTTCATGGCTCTATTCACATATTTACAGTGAAGTTGAATATTATAAGAGCATAGTTTTGTGAATTATGTTCATAGTTTGAGAGTGGATTTTTTTTGCCAGGCAAGCATTGTATTATTGAGCTACATACCTAGCCTCCTGTTCATAGTTTTAATTCCTTAAGCGAATTAAAATTTAAAATCACCTAGAGATACAATGTAATGATATTTTGGTATATTTGCCCCATTCTTTTTCCAACCATGTGCACAATTTGTATAGCTCACTTTTAATATATGCCAATTTATCATGACACAGTTCATCATATCATTAAATGTTTCTTCAAATTAACATGATAATCTACAATTAGCCACTGTTCAGAGAACAAGAGACTGCAGAATGCTCATCACTAAAGGAAACGTCTATACTATCTCTGCTCCTTCCAGGCTCAGGGATCATTGAGGAAGAGAAGATGGAAAGAGCATAAGAGCCGGAGGCAACTGATTGCTGCAAGGAAACAGAGTCTTCTAGACACAAGAGGAGAACTGTACATATGCATTCACAATTGCTGTGGCATCATCATAAGACCTGTGCAAACCCTAGACAGACTAATCCCCAGCATGGATGGAGAGGGGGTTTAACATGCCACCCATCCTAGGCTATGGTGCTTTTGCCAACTGCTAGCTGCTGGGAGAGGGAGAGACAGTTTTCTCTAAGAGTATAACCCCTAATCAATAGACCACTGTCCAGTGGAAGACCACACATCCGAGAATATTTGGCAGCACAAATTATTCTTAAAGGTTTTTTTTTTTTTTTTTAAGTATACAAAGTTAGGTAGTAAGAAACAGGGGTAGAACTGATAGAGCACTGACTGCTCTCCCAGAGGTCCTGAGTTCAAGTCCCAGCAACCACATGGTGGCTCACAACCATCTGTAATGGGATCTGATGCCCTCTTCTGGTGTGTCTGAAGACAGCTACAGTGTACTCATATACATAAAATAAATAAATCTTAAAAAAAATCTTAAAAATAAAATAGTCGTTTTGTTTTATTTGTTTGTTTTTGAGATACAGTCTCACTATGTAGCCTGGAACTTGCTGTGTAGACCAGGCTGGCCCCAAACTTATAGAGATCTGCCAGCCTCTGAGTCATGAATGCTGTTATTAAAGAATGTGCTACTATGCAGGACAAAAACTTTTTTTTTTTTTTTTGGTTTTTCGAGACAGGGTTTCTCTGTGTAACTCTGGCTGTCCTCTGGCTGGAGGACCAGGCTGGCCTCGAACTCAGAAATCCGCCTACCTCTGCCTCCTCAGTGCTGGGATTAAAGGCGTGCGCCACCACTGCCCGGCTGACAAAAACATTTTTGTTTGATGTATTTTTTAATGTTTGCCTAATGTTCTAAGGGACAGATCCATCCTGACTATAGAATATTGGGTTTGGCTTTGGTCTCTGATAAATAGCAGGAATGACTACCCTTGTATCTGTATTACTAAGCACATGCCAAGATAAGTTTCTAGTGTGGGGGAATTATATAACCAATGGAGGCATATGCTTCCTTTAGAACATAGTATAAAAGAGTATTAGGCCTGACTAATAGAGCTGCTGAAAGGATTCAAGACATTACTTACAGCTCTGATCTAATCCTACCTAGGGCGAATGCTCTGTGATTGTGAGCCTGCAGAGCCAAAGAGAAAGAACAGATGTCTACTTTTCCATGTTCCCAAAGACTCTCCTTTGGCTTTTTTCCCCTTAGAGTCCCACTGAGCTAGACAGAGTAAGTGTCCTTATCAACTGATATTATTTTAATGGTTGGTCTAATACCAAGGTGTGAGCTAGGGAATATTTAACCACTAGATGTTTGTCAGGGGCACCCTGATTTGTAGCATTGGCCTTTTTTTTTTTTTTTTTTTTGTGGTGTAAATACTCCCATGAGGTTCATTTCAAACTACCAACATGATGTCACCAAAGGCAGAGCCTGGATGAGGCATACTCACTCTCAACGGCTAGTTGGATCTGGCTCACACGCTGGTTCTTGGCTTTCTACCACCTTCCCTGCCCATTCTCCCTGTCCTAATCCCTTTCTTCCAGCTTTTCAAGGTGATAGAGACTTGATTCTTTTGGGAGAGGTCAATGTTGCCTAAGAAAACAAACATCCTTTCCTAATTCTCTAAAGGAAGAGCTGCGGCTCTTGATGGTCAAGGTGATCGTTTCTGTGTGATTGCCCAGCCAGACAATCTCTCGGGGCTATCATCACTGGTCCTTACTTGGAACACTTCTCTAACGAAAGCCAGTGCTCTCTGTTTAGGACATGTACTGTCTTCCTTTTACATGGTCCATCCTAGGTTCACAAATAGTTGTCCTTGGTCTTGCCCCCAGGAGCTGAGAGCAAGCAGGTGAGCCAGAGCCCCAAGTACACTCAGGCACGGCAGATATGAGTGCACCATGGTCACCTCCCTGTTCAGTTAACTCCAGTGTGGCCTTCAGCTTCCTCTCGTCTCCCTCAGTAGCAGACACCACTGAGGGTTTCTGTTCCTCTTTCCTGATTTTGTGTGTGTGTGTGTGTGTGTGTGCGCGCGCACGCGCGTGCGCACGCGTGTGTTATTTTCACTTATCACTATTTACTCTTCCACACAGCAACCTGCTTTATTAGTAAATGACCCATCCCCAGTCCCAGATGTCTGAAGGTCCTAAGCTAAGTCATTCATTCCTCCTCACTGTGATTTAACGAAGAAGGGGAGAGTGATCCGGATCTGCCAATAGGAGTTGAGATATTTGGGGGTAGTAAATGGGAACTTTCCCTTCCTGAAAAAACAGTCATGGAAGTGTTAACTCTGTTCTGGAACTTAAGAGCTGCAGATCTGGGTGTTGCTGTCTTGTGTCGGCCAGAAGATAAGCCCATTCGTGATTGGTTGCAAAGAGCATCAAGGGGAAGTTGGGACAGAGCACTGATGTTACCTATGCTACCTCTGACCTCTTAGAGGTCAAATAATGGGGTTGAAATAATATTCCCCTATAGCTTTAATTGCTTTGTGTTTTCTACCGAATGCTGCCAAATCGTTTTAAGTGATAAGCACTTCCAGACGGTGGCCCACATGGCAACTAAGGGCTTGTTGAGCAATGGGACCCTTACATTTCCCATGCAAGTCCTTCAACGGCTTCTTTTAGCAATTAGGATGAAATCTCTGTTTAGCCTTTCTCTCCATTCATAAACACCCCCTAATCCACTATCAGCCCCTGAAGGGAGGACCTTTGGCCTTTATCTTTGGCTTTGATGCACAGCCTAGCCCAGCCCAGACCACACTAGTCAGTTGCTGTATGAAGAATATTGAGTGCATGCAGGAAGAAGGTTCTGGGCATCACATGCCTAGGCTTTATTTTTGATTTTTGCATGAACTTGTTTTGAGACTTCAGTCAAGTCTTTCCCCATTTTGGATTTCACTGTCCAAAAGTTATAAAGAAGGCACATAGCAGTCTAGTAGTAGTTTAAGAATGGGGATTGAAAAACAACCTCCTTGCTACCCCATATGATAGTAGTTATGCTTTCTATGTCCGCTGATGGGTTTAAAATTATGACAAAAATAAAAACAACTGCAAAGCTTTTAAATGTGGTTATATTTATCCGTCACAGCAACATTTACATGCATTTGAGAAACAATCGTACTGGTGTGTGGGGTACACTATGTATCCAGCTTACTGGCAGTCCTGGGTATCACGTGGCTTCCAGATGCCTTAAGCTAAGGGGCCTGGAGGTTGGTAATCACTGGTCTAGATCATTTCAGGAACTGCCAGGCGCTAGGAACTTCCGTATGACATTGGCTGCAATGCTGGGTGACTTGTATGGAATGTGGAGTAGATGAGTGGGTGGGTGAGGAATCTGGACTCCAGTTTATCTTCCTCTTGACTCAGTCTGCCTGATAAACTTCTCCAGAAATTTAGAGAAAGCCTGAGAAACCAGGGAGGCCTGAACCCACTGAGGCTGTGAGGTTGCCGAGATGTGGAAGCTGTCAGAATGCTGACAGTCCTGAATGATGTGAAGCATACTTCAGATGTTGAGTGTGTGGTTTAAGAGCAGCTGGAATTACACCCTCGCTTGAGCTGAGCTTGGATCCTGCTAAGTCAGGGACTGTGTGTGGGGTCTTAGTGTCCTGGGCTACAGATCTATGCTGAGTAGCAGTAAGGACAGGGTTTCCTAGCTGGAAACCAGGGGTCCTTCATTTGTCTGGACATGGGTGGTCATTTCTTCACTCATTTCTTCAGGAAGGAGCTCACCAAATGCTTCCTGAGGAGCTGTGCAGCTCAGCACAGCTTGGAGCTTGAACGACCCATCCTCACTCCAGCCCTACACCCTTCTTTCTTGAGAGCAAGTGCAGAGGTGTCTTTGAATACCAGCAAGCCAGAGGTGTCAGGCCTGTTGTCTGGGAAAGGAGAAAGGGTCTGGGAAATGGTTTCTAGAAGACAAAATGGTTATTTTCTGATAGTATCTCTTGGGACAAAAAGGAAGGCACTAGCAGGTTAGGGAAGAAGGACCTCTCTTAGCTGGAAGGCAGAGGGAAAGGTGATTTCTTTCCCCTTGGCCCTTGGGTGAGAAGCCCCTGGAGTTTCTTGTGTGCTTATTTGTTTGTGACCTGTCACCATAGACATAGAGTTTTTCAGAGGAAAAAGATGGAACTGGCTGTGTTAAAGAATGTACGGATTGTGGGCTCTCTGGAACAATAGATGGAGCTGGGCTTGTATTGGGTGCCCAGCTGGGCTGTTGTGATGTTGTAATGGCACACACAGCTGTGGGCTGTTGTGATGGCAAAGGCTTGGAGTAGAGAGGAACTTGGCTCCAATACTGGCAAGAGCTCCATTTGGCTCTGTGGCAATGTGTGTGTGTCGTGAGGAAGCAGGGAAGGGAGATGGGACAGGTGTAGCAGTCTTGGCTACAGCCCGACCTCTGCCTGTCTCTTTTGACTTTTGCCAGGGGAATCCTGGCCAAATGGGACTCCAAGAGAGGCAGGAACCCATTGCTGGTGTTTCTGCAACCACAGTGGAGGTATGGCTCTCTTACTGGAAGAGAAGGAAGGCGGGGGGTGGGGAGGATCAGTGCTCAGAGGCAGTTAGAGGAAATGCTGAAATGGGCATGGAGCCAGGAGGATGCAGGAAGAGGAGTTTGAGAGGAAGCTCTGAGCAGTGATGGACCTCAGTCAGTGGAAGAGGATGTAGGGAGGAGGAAAGGAGTGGAGAATGGGATGGCTTCTGGACTGTGTGCCCGGGAGTGTGTAAGCCATCAAGAGAGATGGACAGCTCCAGGCTCTCTCTCCAGTCAGCTAATGGGAATGTCTGTGGTTCCCCCACAGCCTCTCCCTAGGTACACACCTCACTATAGGGTAGGCCTTCCTTTCAAGTTCATCCCTCCTGAGTCTAAGGGAATCAAATAAGTTCTGGTCACTACCTTGCTGGGACCTTTTCAAAAGTCCCCTTAACATAGCCAAAAAAAAAAAAAAAAAAAAAAAAAAAAAAAAAAAAAAAGAAAGAAAGAAAGAAAAAGGTCAGTTACAACCCAACCTCTGCCTGTCTCTTTTATCTCAGTCTCATGAGCCTGGACACCAGCCATTATGGGAAATAGCCATACCTGGGACTAGACAACCAGCCCTAGATTATGCTGGCAACTCTTGTGATGCTTAGGAAAACAGCAAGTCTTTCAGCTTTCCAGGATGGGTACTCAGCCTGGTCCCACCATCCAACAGACATCTATTGATCAGCTACTCCTTCAAGGCACTTGGCTATTTGCCAGGGCCCAAATATGAGATGCAGGATGTACCCTCTGTGCACACAAAGCCCAGTAAGGGAGACAGACACAGTAAGTAAGCGCAGTGACAGAGATGTTATGGGGTGTGAGAATGATCTCCTAGTCCAGCTTCCATTCTTCCCCACCAGGCCATCTGGAACCTTACCCCTTCCAGGAAGCCTGACTCAGCCAGGCTGGGTGAGATTCTTCTTTTGTGTTCCTGCTGCCCTTACTCTGCCAGACTCATAAACTTGCTACTGAGTACAGAGAACATCTGCCTGCCCTCTCCTTAGCGTAGTGAAAGTAGATGAAAGACTAACTCCTCACTGGGACCCAGCATCCAGGTAGCCAGGGCATGCATCCTCGGGATATATAAGGAGTGACAGCCTGAGGAGGGAAGAACCACAAAGAACATCTTTTCACTCCTCTCTATGTATTCCCTGACAGGCAGATCTGCACCACTGATCATCAAGGGCCAGCTCAGCCCTTCAGGAACCAGGCCTTGAGGCAACACCTGGCTTACTGCTCTCAATCAGTGTAGGAGGAGCCTGGTCAGAAACTGTGTCCCTTCAGTGTGGTTCCAGATGGTCCTAGCTGCCTGCCTGATGTTGAGCCATATCCTGCATAGCGCTAATGTAGAGGCCTCAGGGACATGAGTAGCCAGAGATGGTTTGAGGCTGCCTTGGGTTTTCTGTTGCCCCTAAGCTGTGGATATCTCCAGGCTATGATAGAGAGCTTTGAAATGAATATCAGATCTCAAACAAGAGATCTTTAAAGGTGAGGAGGTCTGAGGACAGCTCAGGCTGGCCTCTTGACACCTCTTTGGGTTAATACAGCTATTTCCAGAGCACTGTTTGGGTAATTATGGAGTGAGAATTTTAGCCAAGGACCTGAAATAACTTTCAGCACCTCCTCTATCCCCGGAGGGTACTTGGTAAGTTCTAGCTGCACTTCCATGCCTTGCCTCCAAGCTGTCTGAGCTAATGGTGCTTCTCAAGCCAGGGCTGGAGCAGAGGGTCTTAGAGCCTAGTGCAAATAGCTTTGGACAAGGGTGGGAATTTCCACTCCTATCTGGAGAGCCATCAACGTTGTGTGCCCTGACCTGGGCCTTTGGCCTCCAAAGGGCAGTGGGAAGGCCGGCCCCAGGGCCAATCCCTGGCCATTAATCCCTCCTGCCAGCCTGAATATCCACCCAGTGTGGTCAGACAAAGGACTGCCCAGCCCAGCTACTGTGTTCCTCCCGCCCCAGGGGCTCCACTCAGACGCTGGGCCGCCTGGAATCCAGGCCCATGAGAAAGGGGCCACCTTCACTGGCCGTCTTATGCCCGGATGCTCAGCCGCATCACGTCCGGCCCAGGGCCTGTGAAAAGAGGGCCCAGCCACGCTGAAAACACGGATTAGCCCTTGGGCCGCCCCCTGACACCAGCTTGCTCCACTCTGGGAAGCAGGCCCAATGGAGGGGGGGTAGGCAGGCACAAAGAACTGGCAAAGTCTGGGTTCTCACCCCTTTGGCTCAGCTTCTCATCCCCACCCTTCTCAGAATTAGCATAGCCAGCCACACATTCGGGATCATTTATTGAACATATATTATGTCTCACATGATACACATGGCCTGGGAAACTGAAGGTACCTACAGAATAAACAAACAAACAAACAAACAACCCTGTTGTCAGCCATAGGATGCAGTAACAGTCAATTTCCTCCTTGGAGGTATTACATAGAAGCTGTGATAGGAGTTTCATCCCCAGGGGAAGGTGAGAAAGGGTAAGGTTCCATCAATATTAGTTCTGCATTTTCGTCCACCTGCAGGATAACACTGTACCTGGCTGGAAAGATAGCCTGAATGGCTCCCTTCTCTCCCCCCACCACCTGGTTAACGTAGAGGGGCAAAAAAGCTTCTTATCAAGGTCCACAGCAGGCCAGACTCTCTATACATCTCTTACTATGGAGGTGTCATTGCTTCCACGTGGCAGGTGAAGAAACAGGAACAAGAGGTGGCCTTGTTCACGTGGCTCTGGGAGCCATGCTCTGCCACCACAGTGGCTTGTCTTGTCCTCTTCTATGGTGAGCTGTGTGATGTGATTTCACTGTCTTGTGCTCCGGGTAGCCTTTGCTGACACAGGATGAATGGAGGAGTGGGCGGAGGGGCGGGGTCTGTTCTAACTCAGTCTTCCTTGTTCTGTTTGAGACATTGTCTCTAGACCTGCAAGTGTCACCATCTTCCTGTCTGCTTCCTCAGTCTTCTCCATCCCCTCTCTGTGTGTAACTGTCCATTTCTCCACTAGACCATCTCATTTCTATCTGGTCCTGAGCATTGGCAAAAGGCCTGGCTCAGATGCTCTTGGTGAATGAGGCAGCTGAACGGAGTCCAGAACTGAAGAAGAAATGGATTAGGGATCTGTGTGGCCTTGACAGGATGTGGCAGGAAGAGATGTCTACTTACAGAGACTGGGGCTGCTGATAGAGGAACAGACTGGGGCTGGGGAGGGAGTCATTTAGAATGAGGAACGGAGATGCTTTGAGACATGAGGTGATGTCCAATAGTCTCCTGGATCTGTTGACCAGGAGTTCAGGAGAAAGACTGGAAAATAGCATAACCTTGGCAGCTAAAGTGGGGCAAACTGGAAGAATACTACTGTAATTCATTTCTGAAGTCTTATCTCTCTTTTGTGTGTTATGTAAATGATGTGTAGGGTATACATGCATTTGGGGGTGCCATGTGTGGAGGTCAAAGGACAATCTCAGGTGTCAGTCCTCACTTACCTAGTTTGAGACAGAGTCTCTTGTTCAGCACTGCCTACAGTAGGCAAGCTCCCTACAAGCTTCTGAGGATTCCCTTGTCTCTGCCTCCTGTCTTGTCATATGGGTATACTGGGACTACAGATACACTGTCGAGTCCTGTTTCATACAGGTTCTGAAGTTCTAAACTCCAGAATTCACACTTGCATGTTAAAAACGTAACTTATCAAGCTATCTTCGCAGCCCAGTTTATTTATTTTTGATATAGAGTACCACTGCGTAGCCCAGCCTAGCCTTTAAGCAGCCTCAGTTTCTCTGGGGCTGGAATCACACACGCGTGCCACTAAGCTAGACTAAAACTTCCATTGTAAGGAATGGTGGTGATGGGTGGTGCTCTGACCACAGAGTTTCATTTCTGCTCTGCCACTGTTAGTGTACCTTGCATGAGGGGAGGTATACTATTTAACCTCTCGTAGCATGGGTTCCCCCAGCCAAGAAATGGGGATAGTAATACCTCCCAGCTGAACTTAAATGCCAGCAAAATGAAGTATTTACCAAATACAAAATGCTAAACAGTGGTGGCTGTGATGTTACCAGCTGAGAGTACAGGAGGGGAGTCCTTGAGCTCCATGCTTGAGTTTGGATTCTGCATCTTAGGCCACCTAAATCTAGCTTTGGGCATTTGCACTAGACAAGCAAATTAGAGGGCAAGTCGGAGCCGTCTCCTTGGAAGGTGGGGGATAAGGTATACTTCATCAGAGATAGAGTCTAATGGGGCCCAAATTTTCTCAAGGGCTGACTGTACTCATAAGACCTTGCCTCTGGAACTCGGCCCAGCGCGCCCTTCACTTGTCTCTGTGCTCCTTGCTCTGCCTCTGCTTCCCTTGATTCTGTCAGTCTGCCTGCATTACACCCTTTTGCTCCCTCTGTGTTTTGGTGGAGATGGCATTTTAACAAAAACTCTCCCATCCTTCCACCCACCCCCAATGATAGTGTCTACATCAGAAAGCAGTTCGTTCAGCCCTTCCTTCAGTGGAAGCATTTGGGGGTATGCGCCTTTTGGGGACTCTTTTTTACCATTATATATGTCCAAGACAAGTTCATAAGACTCGGAGTCAGGGATGGATAAGGATAAAGGGGGTGCAGCAGGGAAAGGAGTTAGGGTTTCTAAATATCTTCCCCTGCAACAAGGGCAGCCTGGTTCTGCGCTATCCTCTAGCACCTTCTCTATGGTTTTCTACTGTCCAAAGGAGCCTGATGCCTCCCTGACCAGCTACATAGGGTGCTGGAGGCTAGCAAAAACGACTGGAGCGGGGACTAGAAAGCATAGGGAATGTTAAGGGGGATCTGACCTCTAGAAGGCACAAAATGGGGAGAGGACAGTAGAGTGTGCTGAATGCTTGGATTTGTGGTTGGGGTTGACCCAAAAGGGCGGGGTTAATGGGAGCAGTGCGACCAAATACCTCGGATGGGGATGGGGCCCGAAACTGACTCAGGGTTGAGGGAGGGTCTGAAAAAATTGACCCAGAGGGACTAGACCAAGGGAGGGGGAGAAACAGAGGTGGGCTGTCAGCCCAGGATGGGGGCTGGAAAAGCAAATTAGAGGGCAGGTCCAGTCTGAGCCCTGTCCGCGGGAGGTGGGTGCATGTGTCCATATAAAGCGAACCTGTGACCCCCGGCTCTCCGGGGCGCGAGCAGGGGCTCCGCATCCCTAGGACCTCGCACATGGATGCGCACGTCGCTTTCTCGGGCTTCCCGGCCCTGCCCTCGGTCTCGCCGTCGGGGCCGCAGCCGCCGCCTCCGCTGGCGGGAACTGAGCCGGGGCGCGAACCTGAGGAGGTGGTGGGCGGTGGGGACACGGAGCCCACGGCCGCGCCCGGCCCGGGGAGGCGACGCCGGCGGCCGCTCCAGCGTGGGAAGCCACCCTACTCGTACATCGCGCTCATCGCCATGGCCCTGGCTCACGCTCCGGGCCGCCGTCTCACGCTGGCAGCCATCTACCGCTTCATCACCGAGCGCTTCGCCTTCTACCGCGACAGCCCGCGCAAGTGGCAGAACAGCATCCGCCACAACCTCACCCTCAACGACTGCTTCGTCAAGGTGCCGCGAGAGCCGGGCAATCCGGGCAAGGGCAACTACTGGACGCTGGATCCCGCGGCTGCCGACATGTTCGACAACGGCAGCTTCCTGCGGCGCCGCAAGCGCTTCAAGCGCGCCGAGCTGCCCGCGCCGCCGCCGCCGCCCTTCCCCTACGCGCCCTTCCCGCCCGCGCCCGCACCCGCGCCCGCACCGCCCTCGCGCCTCTTCCGCCTAGACAGCCTGCTGGGCTTGCAGGCGGAGCCGCCGGGACCCTTGGCGCCCGAGCCGCCCTGCTGCGCCGCGCCCGACGCCGCCTTCCCGCCCTGCGCCGCTGCAGCATCACCGCCGCTCTACTCGCCCACTTCCGAGCGCCTGGGGTTGCCCGCGCCGCTGCCCGCCGAGCCACTCCTGGCCTTGGCGGGATCGGCCGGCGCCCTCGGGCCGCTCGGAGCCGGGGAAGCCTACCCGAGACAGCCGGGCTTCGCGCCGGGGCTGGAGCGCTACCTGTGAGCGACTCTCCGCTGCGGGAGTGCCTGCGGGAGTCTCCCGTCCGCGCTGGAGCAGGGCGAGCACGTCCGTGGTGGTGCCCGCTCGCCCGCCCCCGCAGCGTGGCGCAATCCTCTGGGTACCTGAACCTTGCATGGGGCTAAACCTTCCCTGTCCTCCTTCATCCCTAGGGAGACTCTGACCGCCCCCGCAGCGTGGCGCAATCCTCTGGGTACCTGAACCTTGCATGGGGCTAAACCTTCCCTGTCCTCCTTCATCCCTAGGGAGACTCTGACCGTCTCACCACCAGACTGAAGCGCCCTCTCCAATTTGAGGCCTTCATTCCTCCCTTTACTTGTGCACCCCACTTATGCACCCTCGCATTGCCAAGTCCCATGCGCTGGAACTGGACTGTCAAAGTGGGGACTCCAGCCCCAAATGTCCTGGTGAGTTTCAATCTGTGGAAGCTTTCGTCCCAAACCACTTCCTCCATCTCTGATGTTTTGCCAGTACGTCAGAAGTCAGACTCCTGGGTTCATTACTTCTACACCATCTTCCTCCATTTGCCGATAAGTTTGACAGATTTGTCCCTTGCCCTAGCTTTACCTGTCTGCGCTTGTTTTCTTACGGAGCCCCGCCCCCCCACAGACTCATTTGACAGTTCTCCTTGTCCTGAGGACAGTTCTTCAGACTTTTCTATGTTACACAGCACCTGACTGAGTGGGGATTAGTGGGCGTCTGTGGCTGCCCCAACCCATGGAAAGCACAGAACTTATCTGGTTATTGTTATTTTTTCAATCAAAGCTAGTTTAATTAAAAAAAGAAAAAGAAACCTTTCTCTGGGTTTGTTGTGTTGGCTGGGAACTTGGGGAGTTGCTGGGAAGGATGGTGGGTGACGTTTGCATCACGGGATTCCACGTGGGATGAATCTCCTTCTGAGCCATTAGGCAGATTCTCCTGAAGTAGCATCAAGGAGTGATTCCACATAGCTGTGCACATAGTCGGCCTGGTCAAAATCTGTCACCTGCATCTCGTAGATGGTAGAGATGAAATGGGGTGTGGGTGGCTGAGTGCATTTCGAAAGCAGGTAGCCTGACCCTTGAGACCATTTCCGGTACCACAGTGTAAGAAAGCACATTAATTGGCATCAATCCAATCATCACGTCTCAGCAAAGAGAAACATCCATTCCTCAAAATGAGGTCCATAGAACCTTATCACTTGGATCCTTGCTAGAAATGCAGGATTTCAGGCCCCACCACAGACCTGTTGAATCATCAGACTTAATAGAATACTTGATCAATTAGGGCACACACCATGATGGAGGAGAAGCAATAAGATCAAGCTGGGTGCTCAGCCTAAAAGATAAAGCTCCCTGCTCTAAGGGACGAGGTTAAGTCACAGGCCACTTTCTCAGTCTAACCTTCATTTTGTGTCCCCTGCTGGATTATGAGAGAGGCAGCAGTGTTGACCAAATTGATTCATGATGTGCCCAGTACCAAGGACAGGGCAGCAACATCGCAGCCCAGGGACTTGGCCTGTGACCTTTGTCCTGGTCTTTGGTATTAACCCTAAAGCTGAGCTTCCCCAAGATTCCTGCTCCAGCTCAGGGCTACCATTCTAGTTGATCTTAACTTGGGGTAAGGCAGAGCAGAGGAGAGGATAGCAGACATGTTGAAAGCCCAAGTGACTGACTCAACGATGTGTTTGGTGTTCTTCTCCTAGATACCAGTGTTTGAGGCATGGGGAGGCAATGGAAGGTGAGTGTGGACAAGGAGCAGCTCAGAGGAGAAAGGTGTGGGGGAATCTGAGAAGGCAGAAAGCTCTTTTTGGAGGTAGGATGGTAAATATGCTAACAAGTGCCTTCTATCTGTTAGCTGCTTTGAACAAGGGTCAGACTCACATTGCCTGGTGCATAGCAGCCTTTAGCACCTGTGGTTGAACAACCGAATTGCTTAATGTCTAATGTAGTGTCTGCCTTAGTGAATAATGGATAAATGGACAGTATTTCTTGTCCATTCTTCTTTGCCATTCTCAAAGTGACTTGTGGGGGCATAAGATGGAGAATGGGGTGGAGATGGAGGCAATTTTTCTGCTTCTCACTTGAGAAAACTGGTCCACCTGGACCCAGCAGGCAGCCAGAATTCCAGCCTCTGTTCTCTGGGAAGAGAGCCACAAAAACCAAAATGCAAATTTTCTTCTGCTTCAAATGGTGTGGCTGCCCAGCTTCCTGCCTCCAAGCGTCTGTACACAAATATCTTCTCAATTCAGAACATTCCCAGGGAACGGAAGAACCCACTTGCCACCCTGAAGACCAAAGCACTTCCTCAGCTCTCAATTCCATTCTTGTTGCCACAGCCAGGCATCTCAGTCTCCAGGATCTGAGGGCATTCTGGGAAATGCTACCAAGATCAGTGTAGACCTGGAAACCCCACACTTATTTTAAGTTTCTTTTTCCTTTTCTTTTTTCTGTTTGCTTGTTTATTTATTTGAGACAGTTCTTTATTCAACAGCATCAAGCATATGCGGTGCCCAATAGAGATACAAACAAGAAAACTTGTTTATGTCCCCAGAGAGTTTATAGTCTAAAAAGACACAGGTTAAATAGTGCCCTAAATATTTTGACATTTTGGCAGATGTTGAAAGACTACAATGTAACCCAGCTAAAAAGCGTTAAAAAGCGCTGGAGAAGGGCTGGAGAGATGGCTCATCAGCCAAGGTGCTTGGTGGACCTGAGCTGGGATCTCCAGCATCATTTTGTCACCCCAGCGCTATGAAGCAGACAGCTAGATCCTGGGGCCTCACTTTTCAATCGAACTGGAGCTACATTTTTACTGAGAAACCTTGTCTCTGGAGAGATGGCTTAGTGACTAAGAGCACTGACTGCTCTTCCAGCGAATTCAGGTTCAATTCTAAGCACCAACCTGGTGGCTCATAACTGTTTGTAACTCCAGTTCAAAGGGCATCTGATGCCCTCTTCTGGCTTCCTTGGGCATCAGGCATGTACATGGTGCACAGACATGATGCATGCAGGCCAAACACTCATACAGGATATGTTAAGAGAAAAAAATATTAGAAGTTGGAGCTAGAGAGATAGCTCACCAATCATGAACACTTTCTGATCTTGGACAGGACCTAGATTCAGTTCCCAGCACCCATGTGGTGCACAATCATCTACACTCCAATTCCAGGGATCTGATGTCCTATTTTTACCTTTTTTTTTTTTTTTTGGCACAAGAAATTCAAGTGATATGCTTACATACATGCACACAGGCAAAATATTCATACACATAAATTTTTAAAATTTTATTTATTTATTTATTGATTGATTGTATGTGAGTACACTGTTGCTCTCTTCAATCACATCAGAAGAGGGCATCTGATCCCATTATAGGTGGCTGTGAGCCACCATGTGGTTGCTGGGAATTGAACTCAAGACCTCCGGAAGAGCAGTCAGTACTCCCAATTGTTGAGCCATCCCTCCAGCCCTAAAATATATTTTAAAAATAGAAAATCAGAAGTCATTTTAATCTGAAGGCACATTTTAATGTTTATTTTCTCAGTACCAGGGGTTGAAACCACAGCCTTGCACATCCCAGTCAAGCACTGTACTGCTGAGCTACATCTTAAGTTCTTCAAATTTTTGTTCAATTGAAATAAGTACATGTTACTAGGCAAGTAGAAATCAAAAGCTTGTGACTGATACCTTGCACTGCTCCTCAAAGCTCTGCATCCAGCCCTGCAAGCATCAGCTCCTACGCAGTCCTCCAAATACCGTTCTCATTTGCTTATTTTGGAATATATTTCCATGTTTATATTCTTCTCTCTTGAAGCAGTAATGAGTGAGGTTTTTTCTTCTTTCTCTCTTTGTGTTTTTGCGATGCTGGGGATCAAACTCGTGCCTTGAAAATGTCAATCAAGTGCTCTATCACTAAAAAACCAGCCCTCAGCTCTAATGATTAACCTTCTTTTATGACACCTGATTATTTACCTCTGAAATCTTCTCCTCCTCCTCTTGTCACCCCAAATCACTAATTTTAGGTTAAATTCATTTTTATAATAACATTTACATTATTACTTTGAATGATGTATGCTTTTTGTTATCTGAGAAATCATGAGTATCAATGTTCCTGACTTTTGTGTGTTCAGTTTTCACATTTTTTATGTACCTATGTCTTTTTGTTTTCATTTGCTCAGCTTCTATCTACTGCTAAATTTCCCCTCTCTTTCCAACAGTACAATTTTTCACAAGGCCGAGTGTATAAGGAAATTCAGCCCTGTCTTTGCTGTATGTCTGCCCTCCTGGGGACAACTCTCCCAGCTTTCTCTGTCCTCTGGCTCCAGTCTGGTCTGGTGGTTCTCCATGTCTGCTGTACAGATGTCACTTTGGAATTTCTTTCACCATCCCTTCATCTATGTTACGTCTTCTGCTTCCTGGATTCCATATCTTCATTTTTCTTTGTTTATTTTCTTGTTCCAGTAGAGGTAAATTGTTTTGGAAACTACACAT
Source organism: Rhynchomys soricoides (assembly GCA_019843965.1). Taxonomy (NCBI): domain Eukaryota; kingdom Metazoa; phylum Chordata; class Mammalia; order Rodentia; family Muridae; genus Rhynchomys; species Rhynchomys soricoides. The sequence continues at coordinate 5,932,958 of JADRCH010000114.1, read as the reverse complement.
CTGAAATTAAGATGATTATTTTAACATGAGAAGCTAAATATGCACTCTGACAGTGAAAGAGTTGAGTCAAAGCTGTGTTTCTGCAGACTTTCACTGGGGGAGGGCATAGGGAAAGAGAGAACGGAGGAACTTTCTCAGTTAAGTATATGTTACCTCCTGGGACGCTGGGAAGGTGTCACAGCATGCTGGTGTTTGGCTAAGAAGATCAACTATTGGGAATTCTCTTTTTAAAAATGATTTATTTATATTATATATTTGAGTACACTGCTAACGTCTTCAGATACATTAGAAGAGGGCATTGGATTCCATTACAGATGGTTGTGAGCCACCATGTGGTTGCTAGGAATTGACCTCAAGACCTCTGGAAGAGCAGTCAGTGCTCATAATTGATGTGCCAGCTCTCTAGCCTGAGAAATATTATTATTATTATTATTATTATTATTATTATTATTATTATTATTATGTGTGTAATATGTGTGTTCTTGTGTGTACACCATTATGTGTGCATAAGCCTTGGCATGCATGTTGACATCAGAGGAAGATTTTTTGGAAGTCAATTTCTCCTTTCATCTTAGGTTCTGGGGATCAAACAGGTCATTACGTTCATGTGGCAAGTCCTTTACACACTGACTCATGTTGTTCATTTGAGAAGGAGCTTGGAGGAAAGGTATTCAGACAGAGATGCTTCCTGAGTAGGAGGACTTGGGATGCGAGGAAGGGTGGCTTTGGACTTAAGGTGGTACTAAGCTAGTTTGAGGGCCTGTAGATCCAGCTCAAGAAAGAAGCCAACATTAAGTAACTTGGATTTACCTAAGAAAGAATAATGAACAAAATGGAGGGCCTCTCACTGGTATGACTGGGTTATATAAAATCATGTGAAGTACTTCTCTGGGAGATGCTAGTCATATAGGGACAGGGAGGATTTCGCAAGATACAGGGATTAATATAGTATACTCTTAAGTGAAAAGAATCCCATGGCCTACAATGAAATAGAAAACATATTTAAATAAATAACACTTAGGCTAGAAGAGAGTGAATATCACTGACTACTTAAAATTATCCAAATTGAAAACCATACATTTAAAAAATGTACTTTTAAATCTGTGAGATGTAACCAAACTTATGCTGAGAAGAATCTTTGTAGTCACAAGCTATGTAAATGGTGTTAGAGACCTGAGGTGAGTCAGAGAGACAACTTAAAAGAATATTGCAGAAAACAATGCTTCTCGGAAGAGGAGAAAAACAGATGTACAAAACCACAGAAAGAACCAACCATTGACTAAGTTGACTGAATGGGTGTGTGTGTGTGTGTGTGTGTGTGTGTGTGTGTGCGCGCGCTAGGCTTTGTAGATCTATGAGCACAGAATGAAAAAAGCCTTCTGTGTCAGTTCTTCAACTGCTCCCACAGAGGGCTCCTAGGCTGGTTTACCCGTAAATGCTGTCAAACCATCAAGAAAACCATTTTCGGTGCCGTAGAGATAGATGGCTCAGTGATTAAGAGCACGGATTGTTCTTTCAGAGATACTGAGTTCAATTTCCAGCAACCACATGGTGGCTCACAACCATCTATAATGGGATCTGATGTTGTCTTCTGACATGGAGATGTACAGGAAGATACAGCACTCATATACATAAATAAATAAATAAATAAATAAATCTTAGAAAACTATTTTCTAGAGATATAAATTGTTTCAAAATACAGAAGAAACAGAAGCTATCCTAATTCAATCAACTTTATGAGGTTATGAAAGTCTAATAAAGTTGGGTGTGGTGGCACATGCCTTTAATCCCAGTAAAGATAGATGGATCTCTATGAGTTCAAGGCTAGCTTGGTTTACATAGTGATTCCCAGGTGAGCCAAAGCTGTACAGAGAGTCCTGTCTCAGTGAGAGCGGGGGAGAGAGGAGAGAGAGAGAGAGCGAGAGAGAGAAGGAACAAAACAAAACTTCTATCAAAGATTAGATAAACCCAAAGATATGGTCACATATAAAAGCTACAAAATTCCCACAACAAATATACCAGAAAATTCAATTAGAATTATTACCTTCCTCTTATTGATATTGATACTTTTTATTTTATTATATGTATATGTGTGTGAGAGAGAGACAGAGAGATACAGAGAGAGAGAGAAAGAGAGAGAGAGAGAGAGAGAGAGAGAGAGAGAGAGAGAATGTACATGAGTGCAGATGCCCAAAGAGGTGAGAGGAGCCAGAGATCTAAGGTGTTTCTGAGCCATTTGGTGAGAGTTCTGGAAACCAAATCCAGGTTCTCCAGAAGACTAGTATATGCTTTTAACCAGCGAGCCATCTCTCCAGCCTCTAGCTTCCTTTCATAAGTGCTATAGATAATGCCATTTATAAATTATGAAATTGCTATTTCTAAAAGTTAAATCATTCTCTCAGATCAAGCTACAAAATGACTGGCAGGTTCAGGACTTGGCCCAGGTCTGCTTAACTCGAAGCCAGTCTCCTGCCTCTGAGGAAGAATTGAGTAAATCATTCTCTCAGATCAAGCTACAAAATGACTGGCAGGTTCAGGACTTGGCCCAGGTCTGCTTAACTCCAAGCCAATCTCCTGCCTCTGAGGAAGAATTGAGTGGAAGTGAAAGTTTATTCCTTGGTTCACCCTGAGTCCCAGTTTAGATGTTGAAAGGTGTTATTTCAAGCCAAGTGACAGGCTTTATATTTCTCTTTTCTTGACTCATTTTCAGTTTCCCCTCCCCCTTTATCTAGGTTGCCTCCTCTGCTTGTCTTTTTCCTCTTTCCCATCAAGTCTGTGGGGACAACAGCACCACCTGTTGGTCATGTTGTATGTATTTATTTGAAGCAAATGAAGGAAATCCAATGAAGGAAATCTTTGGAATGAAGCCAGGATTCTCTTGGATTCCATACTAGCCTGGTGGGGTCCAGGTCCTTGTTCCAGTCAGAAACCTACTTGTTTGGTGTGGAATAGGAAATTGTCTGTAGTTCCCACCTTCTCTGAGAATCCTTCTCAGATCTCCAGTTTCCTCTCTACTTCCTCTTGGCAGTGCTTGGTAGCTGCTCCACTGCAAAGGTACTAGGAATGAGATTGGGAAGTATAGCTCTGGGTGTAGAGAAATGCCTTACACTGTAAGAGGGAAACTGAGGAACGGGTGTGAGGCTGAGGCAGAAAACGTGAGGTCTAGTCCCAGGCCAAATGCCCAGCCAAAAGCCTTTCCCTTTCTATGCTTTTCATAGCAATTCTTAATTCCCCTAAACTCAGATTGGGCCAGCCCTGCCCTCTGCAATTAGAGCTCAGAGATGAATCAAATAATGTCTCAACTTACAGACTTTGGCAGACAGTCGTACAATGTGTCAAGTGCTTTATACCATGAGGGAACTGTGAGGAAACCTGATCACTCACTCATCTTGAGACTGTACCTTGGCCTTAGCCTAAGCCTCCAAAACAAAACAAAACCCCCCAAAGACCAAACCAAACCAAAATAACAACAACAAAAAACAAAAACAAAAACAAAACAGGAAGAACGTACCTAGTTCTTTGTGCCATGGTTTGATGACCCTGTAACTGGAAGGTGAATGTTTTCTGACCAATGTCAAACAAAATAGGGGCTGATGATAGAGCTCACTGGGTAAAAGCACTTGCCACCAAATCTGATGAGCTGAGTTTGATCCCTGGGACCCTTGTGGTAGAAAGAGAGAACCAACTCCTAAAAACACAGCTCCTGTCTTTTCTGTTCTACTGTCTTCCTCATGAGGCAGCCTGAGGTGGACATGTTAAGGCTTTGGCCTGGGCTACCTCTTTTCTTCAAGGGTTGAGGAGAATAGAGGAAACAAAAAGCCTGGGTCGTACTTGAGGAACCAACATGGGCGTCCCTGTTTCTGAGATGGGAGGGACTCCGGATGACTAAGGCTTCCTGGAGGAGTGTGGCTGTGTAGCTGACAGCTGCTCTGGTTCCTATGAAGCCTCCTCTTCCTCCATCCACTGGAATCTTTAGCCTCAAAAATTGGATGAAAAAAGACAACTTTCAATGTAGTTGAGACCAAGAGAAGAAAGAGTTAAAGACAGAAGGAAGGGTAAGAGGGAAACATGGAAGATTTCCAGTCTAGACCTGTCTGCTTCCCTTCCTGATGTCACTGGACAGTCACTGTCACCCAGTAAACCTAGCTATCAATGTTGCTGTCTTCAAAACACACAGCCAACCAAGTATATTTTCAGATTGGAGTCCCGTGGGAAATATCCAGCACTCACTCATGGGTTTATTATTTTAATGTTCTGCACATAAGCCTCCTTTATTAGCATGATCCAATTATCCCTTTAAGATCATTTTATTTTGCTGCTAGACATGTAATATATTTGTGTGTCCTTAAGAGGCATCCAGTGGAAAGTCTTGCTTGGGGCTAGGAGATGCTCAGTGGAGAGAGTGCTTGCCAGGTATTTTGGGTTGGATACAAAAACCAATGCACATATATATTATCCTCAAAGAAAAAATCCACCACAGCTAGGGTTGGTGGCATACACCTTTAATCTCAGCACAGTAGATACAGAAGCAGGTGGATCTTTGTGAGGCTAGCCTGAGCTACATAGCAAGCTGTAAGACAGTTAGGGCCACGTAGCAAGACCCTGTCTTAAAAATGAAACAAACAAACAAAACACCCTACCACAATTGGAGACACACACGTTACTGCAGTTCCATATTCCCTTTCACTCAACAATGCATCTTGGAGCTCCTTTTAGACTGAGGCATGGACTTCTTTATTTTGTTTTACACTCCATACTCTTCTGTGCTAGGGACTGCCATCATTTGTGTACCCCCTATCTTCTCACTGATAGGCATTCATATTGTTTCTAACCCTTTCAATGGGCGCTACAAGGAGACCTTGTATGTACTTTACATCCACGTGCGGACACATAAGCAGGAAATAGAAGTAAATTTCCACTCTACTCTTGCTAGGAGATCATACTCCTATGTACTGGATCTTTGCATAGCTACTTCCTTTTATTTCTCAAAGGGACCCTTCTTGACTATGTACAGACAGTTTCAAACCTCTCTGGAGTCACTGAGGTGACTAGCTAGACATTTCTTTGGTCCTAGTCCAAAGCCCAGCTTCCTATTTTACAAGCAAAAAAATGGAGACCTTAGAGATTGTAGGAGGAGTGTGATGAGATGACCTGAGCCCTTCCTGCTTTACCTGGAGGCCACAAAGTCAGCGATTGTCTAGTCTCTTCTTCAGTAATGGAGAGCTCACACACACCACAGTAAACACCATCTGAGACACAGTGCAACCTCCTTGTCTGCTTTCTTTATGGTTCCATTCTGGAGCAGCGAGCCCCCTCCCCAGTTCACTCTTCATTTCCTCTTTCCTGAGCCCAAAATCTCCTCTCCAATTTCCTATCAGAACGACCCCTTCCACACATCACATCCTTCTCCTTCAAGAGAGACAAAGAGAACACTGCCCTGGGAAATGTGGTATTAAATTTCCCACTTCTACTGCCTATTTGTTGTGTGACTCTCAGGAAATGCATTCATCTCTGTGTTTCCACTTCCCCAAGTGAGAAATGAGCTTTGAAAAATCTATAGTCCATAGGGAAATTCAGAACATGCCACATTCTGTGACAAACCGATAGAGAAGGACCCATCAAAAATTGCTAAGGATGCTGAATATTATCAACACAATTCACAGGCCCACAGGAAATGGTAGGAAGAACCTGTCTCTATATGCACTGTGTACGGGTCCCTAGAATCCAGACAGTTCATTGCTTTTAAAAAAAAAATCTCACCATGGGGTTTCCACCCACAGAGAAATAAAGTTAGCTGCTCTCTTCACCTCTGAAAAAACAATCACGTTGGGACCACAGGGAATTATATTTTTAGCACTCTCTTTTTATTTAATAAGTACATGTTACCTCACAATAATAAAGACATTAACAATTCAAAAAAAGAAAGAAAAATCACTGCCCAGTTTTAGATCTCAATCTTCCTTTATCAAGACAGGAGAGAGGGAGGGAAGATGGGAGGGAGGGAAGGAGGGTGGTAGGGAGGGAGGGGAGAAAGAGAAAACCCAAACAACAACAATGATGAGGACAACACACACACACACACACACACACACACACACACACACACACCTAGCATGGTTCACAAAGGGTGGATGTGGAGCGAATTAACGGTTGGGGCAGAAAGCCGGCTATTCTGCGCAGTAGTGAGCAGAGCAGGAGTTGAGGGTCCAGTTAGGTTTTGAGAATCTCAGAGCAAAAAGAGGGAGGACGTGCTTGACTTTGGGAAGGCTTCTCTGAGGAGATTTCAGTGGGAAAGGCAGCCAAGATAAGCGATGAGAGAAGAGTAGAGTCCTACGTTTCTGGATGAGTGCCAAAGAAGTGTGTAGGGGTGGGATGGGAAGATAGCGATTTGGACTCAACCAAGTGTGCCCTTCCTGGCTTTTCGAGGATGCGATGGTCCTCCAGAGGTCGCTGTTCTCCAGGAATCCACCCATAAGCTTCTGAGCAGCTAGGACAGGCTCTGGCTGGTCCCCCATTCAGCTTCCTCTAGGTTTAAGAGGCTCCATATGTACCCCAGCAGCATGGGAATTCTGCAGCATTTCTTTGCCCATGCGGGGACCTACTGCTTCACCAATCATTTGGAAAAGTGAAATGTAACGATGCACAGGGGAACTGAGTCCCTAAGGCTAGGCACAGTTCCCTTCTGCCCTACCCCAATTTAGGATACTTAGAAGAGCGGTCCATTCCCAGAGTGCCCCTGTTCTAGACACAGTGTGAGATGGATACGAAGGAGGTCGTAACCCGTGTCCACCAGGCTCTATGGCAGCATCGTAGCTCTCCACACTCTTCTGTCTCTCAGACTCTTATCGCTCCTCCCTAGATCTACACGCTAGCACACAGCCTTTTCCTCTGAGGTCAAGTGGCCAGTCCCACACCAGGTCCCTGCTCCCGCAGGTTTTAGAGGAAAACTTTAAGTTTGAACAGTCAGCATTTCAGGGAAGTCTCAGGTCGCCGGGACCCAGTGAACACCAAGTGAGGTCGGTAGTGGAAATCTTTAAGAGGACTGCCGCTCTGGGGCATTCTTGATAATACTGAGCAAGTTAAGCGAGGGATAAGATCCATACTCAGACAGACCAACAGACTCTCGGACTCAGGGCCCATAGAATCCACCAAGGAAAGTGTAGAATTGGAGCACACGCTTCAGCACACATGGAATTGTCCCCACTTACTGGCTCTGCCTAACCTCAGCTCTCTTGTGTGCGCTTGCGAAGCTTGGCCTAATACAGTCGCCTTGAGCTCTTCGGATATGTTAAGCAGGCTCCTCCGCTCCGCAGTTGGTGCTTTTTTCCCCCCTCTCTTGAGCTTGCAACCCCTTTCCCACGAACGGGATCCGTAGTTTATTCTGGTCCCAACCGCCGCCGCCGCCGCCGCCGCAGAGTAGGTCAAAGGTGCTTAAGCAAGCCTCCCACTACTTTGTCTGAGGATGGAGGGGATCCTTGGCCAGGAGTGGTGGAGCCAAGGGAAAACCCTAGCTGCGGGACAGAGCAGAGGCGGCTGGGGTTGGGCTGCTGAAATCATGATTCACACACTGGAATCCCAGGCATCTGTCATCTCTGTGCCTAGGGTCCTGGTCATCGGTCACCTTAAGTCCACCTTTGCGGGAAAGGATGTTGAGTCTCTGCCTCCAAATTCAGCCAAGGGAAACTTAGATTCCAAAGCAGGTTTAGAGATGGGAGTTGTACCAGCTGCCGGTTTTTTTTTTTTTTCCCCTTCTTTCTTCTTCTTCTCAAAACTGGGCTGTGGCCTCTTGGAGAGGGGGAGGGGGTTACAGGGAGGGAGCATCGGCTCTGCAGCTTTCCCCAAGGTTAGCCAGTTGGTAAACAAATTTGTAAAAGTGCATGGACATTGTATGCCCTGTTTAGCTCCTGCCTCTTTCCACAGCCTAGTAGTGCCTTGGACAGGCCAGGGTGCTCTTCTAGCTTTCAAATTCTAAGACTGCAGACTATGTTCTTCCAGAGTCTAGGGACAGACTTCACCTCAGCAGCTCAGTACTTCAGCAGTTTCGCCACTGACTTAATTACATTCATACAATCTCCGGAGAGCTTTTCTTTCCCAGATCCACAAAAATGGCTTCTCAGTGGGGGCTCTTAAGAGAAGCTGGCCAGGTAGATGGCTTAGAAGCCAGTGGGAACCACATATACTTTGCAACCAGCACAACCCCTGGCCAGTTTTAAAAACATTTTGGAATGAAAGACCCTGCATAGACACACCATCTCCTCAGGAGCATCTTCTCAATTGTTCCAGGCTGCTCAAGCTGGGTGGCTAAGCAGTGAGACAGATGGATGCTGCTGGGGCTTAACCAAAGACCACCTCTCCCTAGGCAAGGGGGTGGGTCCTGGAAAGCAGTTATTTGGATAAAGAGAAGAGTTCTGGAATGGGTGGGCTATAATGGAGAACACCTCAAAAATCTGGCAAGTAATATCCTGCCCTGGTCCTTTCTTCCCATTCTTGTTGGTGTTAAGTTTTGGATGATTCCTTAAGAAGGTGCCCCATTGCTGCCTTGAAGAATAGAAGCTGGAGGTTCTTGACTGCCTTTACCAGCTGGAGCTTCAGTCTCAGCGAATGGGTGGCAGGATGAGGATGCAGCGGCTGGCAGCAAGAGCTGGTAGTGTCTTGCAGGACTCCTTAAAGGAGATCTGAGAAACAAATGCATTAGCCAGCCCTACCCTGAGGCTGAACATGTAGCTGGAGTCTGAAATATCAGGAGGGCACGGGAAAGGCAAGAGATTATTCATGGGTTTGCCAGTTTCGAAGTGAAGGTGAAACAGATTAGATGATGCCAATGCTGGTTTTCTCTTTGGGATGCTAGCAGAGCTGGGGAGGAGTAAGGATGTGGTTGGTGGTGTGGAGTATCTGAGTGGAATCTCGTGGGAGAGAGGGTACTCCATTAAGCAAAGCAAACTTGAAGTATGCATGTGGTTGCCAGAGCATTCCACTTCTAGGGTCACTAGTCTGTTCAATTTACTGTCCCTGTTTTGAGTGCTGGACTTAATTCTCTTTCACAGGGATACTTGGATTATGCAGACCCAGCACATTAAGTGGATCCCCTTGGTCAGAGATCCCAGAGGGGGTTGGGGAATCCCTGCCTTCGTAGATGAAGGCTGCTGTTAGTTAAAGGGGTTCACTCACCCTTACACATAGTTTGCTTACATTCAGCAAATTTCCTCCTCATAGCCTTACTCTGAGCTTATCCTCTCCCTGCCCCGTGTGTGTGTGTGTGTGTGTGTGTGTGTGTGTGTACACGTCCACATATTTCAGCACACTTTCTAGAGATATTACTGTGGTATTACCAGGTGGGAGACCACATTGTTCCTGACCACCTTTTCTCCCAGAGAATAGGGCACCTAGAGTCTATGTAACCGGTGGCCTATAATGGCTGCCTTTACATATTGGTCACAAGGTAAATTCATCTTATTTTATTTATTTACTTAATTTTGAATCAGGGTCTCCTCTGTAGCTCAGACTGGCCTGGAACTTGAAGCAAACCTTCTGCTTCAGTGTTCTGAATGCTTAAGATACTTATGGAGGGGCTTACCATCCATCATGTCAGGCTTGAGATAGGTGTTTTAAATTTTATTTTAGAAGAAGAGACAGGCGAAAAGGTTAAAATTAGCCAGGTGGTGAGACAGCTGGCAACTGGTAAAACCAAAATTGGGATCCCAACAGTTTAAATCCTCCGATCCTGCTCTTAATCAGGCGGTGCACACCAGGAAAGTTGGGATCTGAAAGGAAGTCACCTAATGAGGTCTGACTATGGGGCACAGCAGGTACTGAGGCCGCCTATGCTAGAGCCTTGGCCACTGTGCGGCGCTGTTGAGACAACAGTTAGCCTTCTGTCCAGTTTTACCCTCTCCAATTCCCTTCCAGCCCCAAGAGGTTGAAATGGGCTCAGTGTGAACCGGAGCGACTTGTTTCTGGGTCCTAGAGGGAGAGTAAAGAAGAGGAACTAAGAAGATGGGCAGGAATCCGGCTAGTAGAAAAAGCATACTGGACCAACTTTCTGTGGAGAAGGTCTCCAGATCAAAAGACTACATTGGCCAAGGGCTGAGGTTAAGTTTTTTTCGGGGGCGGACTCTGTGGGAGTTCTGTCGTAAGAGCTCTCTAAATCCAGAAATCAAGAGCGGGATTATTAGGTTTAGGAAAAAACATCCAGGAAAACGCAGTTTCCGCAGGAAATGCACGGGGTCAAGAGAGACAACTACAGAAACTGAGATGCTGAGACCCTGCAAACCCGAGCTAAGGACCTGTAGGCCTACGAAGAATGCGGTGTCTGCGGAGACGAATCACTAAGGGGAGTAGTAGCAGACGGTCTTCCCGGGGACAGTGGCAGGGCCGGGGGCCTTAGAAGGGAAGGAAAGGACCACTACAGACATTTCTCACCTCTCTGAATAGGATGTGCCAGCGCCAAGTTTGCTCCTCCGGATCAGTCTCCCCTCTAGCCGGCCGAAACCCCCTTGGCCTCCAGTAGGTCCTTGTCCGAGGCATCGGTCTGGGCGTCTCGGCTCACTCGCTATCCATCCGCGCTTCTGGGCGGGTGGCCCGGGCGCCGCCTTGGGGAGATGAGGAGAGGAGGTTTGTAGCCACTGCCACCACCGCCTTGACTCCTAACGACTGAACGCACTGAAGGTGGTGGCTCCAGGGAGCCACGGGGTTGCGAGAGCTGCGAGGAGAAGGATGACCCGCCTCTAGCCAAGCGAGCCTAGCTCCCGCCACCGCGGCAGTTTGTTCCCGCCGGGCCCGGGAGCAGAGGACCTCTGCCCGCCCCCTTCCTTCCCCGCCCTACCCTGCCCAGGGAGCTCCGCCCCGGGCCCACAGTTCTTCCGCCTTAGGCTGCCACCAGGCGGGAGGGACTAATCTCCCGAAGCCCCACTTATGTGTCTAGGGGCCCAGAAGCCCAGATTTGACCGATTAACGGGCTGCTTCACTGCTCTTCTCCGGTGCCCAGTTTTCTAGTCCCGGGGCAGCACCGATTGGGTGAGCCCTGCAGGGTGAAAGTCCTAGAGTCTCAACACCAGGGGGCGCTGAGGAGCTAGGGGACATCCCCTCCCTGTCCTCCGCCCCCTCCCCGCCCGCGCGCAAAACACACTGGTCCGAGAGGCAGCACGGCGGAGCCGGAGCCGCGGGCCGAGCGGAGCCGGAGAGCGGCGGAGGCAGCGGCGGCGGCGGCGGCACCATGACCCTGGGCAGCTGCTGTTGCGAGATCATGTCCTCCGAGAGCTCCCCGGCCGCGCTGTCCGAGCCCGACGCAGACATAGACGTGGTGGGCGGCGGCAGCGGTGGGGGGGAGCTCACAGCCCGCTCCGGGCCCCGCGCCCCTCGGGACGTGCTCCCCCACGGCCACGAGCCTCCCCCGGAGGAAGCCGAGGCGGACGTGGCCGAGGACGAGGAAGAGTCGGGAGGTTGCTCGGACTGCGAGCCCCGCGCTCTAGCGCCCCGGGGGGCGGTGGCCGCAGCGGGAAGCCCGGGGCCCGGCGTGCAGGCAGCCCGAGGCGCAACGGGGCCCGGGCCGGGACCGGGGCCGCCGTCGGGGGGCGCGGCGACACGGAGCCCTCTGGTGAAACCACCTTATTCGTACATCGCTCTCATCACCATGGCCATCCTGCAGAGCCCCAAGAAGCGCCTGACGCTGAGCGAGATCTGCGAGTTCATCAGCGGCCGCTTCCCCTACTACCGGGAGAAGTTCCCTGCCTGGCAGAACAGCATCCGCCACAACCTCTCCCTCAACGACTGCTTCGTTAAGATCCCCCGCGAGCCGGGCAACCCGGGCAAGGGCAACTACTGGACACTCGACCCGGAGTCGGCCGACATGTTCGACAACGGCAGCTTCCTGCGGCGCCGCAAGCGCTTCAAGCGGCAGCCTCTGCCGCCGCCGCATCCACACCCGCATCCTCACCCGGAGCTGCTACTGCGTGGCGGGGCTGCCGCGGCCGGGGACCCTGGCGCCTTCCTCTCGGGCTTCGCCGCTTATGGCGCCTACGGCTACGGCTACGGGCTGGCGCTCCCAGCCTATGGAGCACCTCCACCGGGCCCGGCCCCACATCCGCATCCACACCCGCACGCCTTCGCCTTCGCCGCCACTGCGCCTTGCCAGCTGTCAGTTCCCCCAGGCCGTGCCGCTGCTCCTCCAGCCGGACCTCCGACGGCCTCGGTATTCGCCGGTGCGGCCTCGGCGCCCGCCCCTGCGCCCGCCCCGGGATCTGGCCCGAGCCCGGCAGGGCTGCCTGCCTTCCTAGGTGCAGAATTAGGTTGCGCCAAGGCTTTCTACCCCGCGTCCTTGAGTCCCCCAGCAGCTGGCACAGCGGCCAGCCTGTCCACTGCACTCCTGCGTCAGGGCCTCAAGACGGACGCCGGCGGTGGTGCGGGTGGCGGGGGCTCAGGGGCAGGCCAGAGGCCTTCCTTCTCAATAGACCACATCATGGGCCACGGTGGTGGCGGGGCCGCACCACCGGGCAATGGCGACGGTTCCCCGGGATCGCCATTCGCGGCAGCTGCAGGTCCTGGGGGTCAAGCCCAAGTCTTGGCCATGCTGACTGCCCCGGCCCTGACTCCGGTGGCTGGCCATATCCGCCTCTCGCACCCGGGGGACTCACTCCTGTCTTCAGGGCCCTCGTTTGCCAGCAAAGTCGCCGGCCTCAGTGGCTGTCACTTTTGACCACACCGGGCTCGGGGCCAGTTAGGCCCTCACTCCTTAACCTCTCTGGGGAGCTCGGCCGGTCCCAGCAGAATTCAGGGAGTCTATTTATGAAGAGTCTCCAGACCTAGGCCGTAGCGCGTGATCAGGCACTTCAAGATGCAAGCTCAGAATGTCACTGGCAGTTGGGACGAAGCGGGCTCCCTGGCTCCCCTGGTCTACGCAATAGGTTTAAAGCGGGGATCCCTTTTCTGTTTGAGCAGTAAAAAGGAGAGCAGGAACCTCCTGTTTCTTGCCTCTGCACCTCTCACAGTCGGAGAAGAATGCTTGGCAGAGATACGCCTGTCCGTTGTTGGATCGCGCCAGAGTCACCTATGGCTTGAAAATCACCGCCCCATTCCTTCCTCAACTTTGAGACCAGCTTATCCAACATTATAATTTAAAGACATCTGTTATCTGCTTTGTGCTTAAGAGAAATTTTCTTTCTTTTTCTTTTTTGGTTCCTCTTGCTGTTCTTCAAGGAAGCTGGTTCCCTCCAAGCCTAAGGCAGGGTCTACACAGTCGGGAAGCTAAGAGAAGTGACCGCAGAGCCCATCTCTCCCCCCCCACCCCCCCGCCCCGAGGAAAACATTTTCTCTCTGGTGTTTGGCTGTTTTTTAAAGGAGCCCTCCTTTCCCGTGGTCCATAGGCCCAGCCGTTCAGGGCTAGCGGTCCTTTTGGCCTTCTCCTCTGCCCCAAGCCCTGTGATATTTATTGTAGTTAAAGGCAATGAGATTGGGTGGGAGAAGAGGGTCTGGAGAGGTGGGAATTGGGTGGGCAAGGGCACAGCAGGGGGTCCTATAGTTATGTGTAAATATCTGTACAGGGGACTGCCCCTCCCCCGCATTCTCTGTCCACTGGTGTGCATTGATTTAGATTTCTCCACTTAGCGGAGACTCTGTGAAATCGTCTGATGGTCTGTGTGGAAGAAAAAAAAAAAAACAAACCTCTCCCTCTCCCTCTTCATTGGTGTCAACTGAATAAATGTATGTGAACTTAGCCGCAGTCGCCAGCTCCATCTGCTTGCCTGAACTCCCTTGTCCTTGTCCGGGCTCTCCCAGAAGACCTCAAGCTCTCCAGAAGAGGGAGAGGGAGAAAGCTAGATAAGCGAAGGAAGCTTTGAGCTAGTCAGATGGTGGAGGGAGGCTTTAGATACTGCTGTGGCCTTCTGCTTAGAACTGGGCCAGGTCTCTGGAAGCCTGTGACCACTTTCATTTTCACTCTGGTACCAGGAAGGGCAAAAGCCTTGGGCTGGGCAGAGGGATTCTGTTTCAACAGCACCCCAGAAGTCTCACCTTCTTCTATCATAGATTTTAGTGTGGCCTGGGCAGATTTCAGTGATAAGTACTAGAGCACTGTACCTACTGAGTACAAGTCCATGTCTCTTGGATCATATTTTGTATGACTCTGTTTCTGTGTGTGCAGGGGCCTTTCAATGGAGATTTTGGTGGTTTGTTTTTGTATTTGTCTTGGTTACCCTGGGGTTTTTGTTTGTTCAGTGTGTGTGTGTGTGTGTGTGTGTGTGTGTGTGTGTGTGAAGTGTATTTCAGGCGTTTGAGCTTTTGTTTCTATGTGTCCATGAATATGTGCTAAGACTGTCAGTCATTGTCTGTCTTTAATAGGAGGGCATTTCTTTTTGCTCCTAGAGGGCCTTTAGGACCCCTACTCCCACATACTTCTGATGGTGGAAGGCTTTATTTAGGGACTCTCTAAACTGAATCAGAAACCTCACTTTTACCCAGGTTGAGTGGGCTAGATCAACTAAACAGTGAGTTGGGTTCACTCTGCTAGGGCAAAGGTCTTGGTTCCTGGAGCCATGTTCACAGCCAGAAACTCCTGCCTAAGGACAAACCTTCTGGTCGGATTAAGACCATCCACAGTGCATTGGACCCTTGTGCTTGAGATTCCCAACAGCCAGATCTGCAAACATCGGGGGTGAGGGTAATACTTTGGGTGAAGCAAATATGGTTATCCCCTTTTCTGTTATTCCACTGAGATTGTAGGAGAGGCATGCATGTGGAAGTGCAGGAAGAGGCAATTCTTTCAGCCTTTACAGAAAACTGACAGTCAGAGCAAAGGCTGAAAATAAGTAACAGAGAAAGTAGAAGACAGTGTCAGAGACCCAGATGCAAAGAACTTGGGGGTGTGAACAAAAGAAATTACCCAGAACTCGTTAGTATCCCTAGCCAGCAGAGAAAGAAGGTGTAAGGAAGAGGGAAGAGGCTGTGTATCAGGATCCAGAGGGGAAAACACTGGAGCTGGGGAAGGATTGTTGAGGTGTCAGAGAGCCTCCTCGCTAAAGGTCTCCAGAGAGACAAGGCTCAGGTGTGAATGGCAAACATAGTTCTTCTGTCAAGACATCAAGAGTCCCTCTTCCCCATCTCTGAAAGACTAAGAGTTCAGGAAGATAGAATGCAGTGGACTCCCTTCCCACCATTTTACCAAATAGACCGGAAGTTAGATCAGGTTCAGAGTTCTGGAGTGAGGAATATTTGTCAGTACTGGGTTATGGTCTCTGACCTGCTGCTTAACTGACTTGGTGGCTCCACGTTAGATGGGTATGGTTTTGTTTCTTTTTACTTGAGGAGGGGGTGTATGTGACTGGCACAAATCACTGAATATGTTTGTGTGTGTACACATGTTGGGGAATCTGCTCTGGATAAAAAGACCTTTCAACTCCATAATCCTTTGCCATGAATATTAAATATAGATATTAGTTTGGAATATTCAATTTTACATATTAGTTTGGAGTTTTGAGTAAAACTTGATTTTTTTCCCCTGTCAGACAGAATTCATATGGGATGGTAGATAGGTAGGTGAGCTGGCTATAACTGACTGCTACTTACAGGGGAAGTAGAAGATTCTTCTGGACGAATTGCTATCTCTCTCTCTCTCTCTCTCTCTCTTTCTCTCTCTCTCTCTCTCTCTCTCTCTCTCTCTCTCTCTCTCTCTCTGTGTGTATCTTGCTTGGTGTTTGTGTGTGAACCAATGGTTGAAATACGGGTTTCTAGAAAAGGATGGGGTGTGTAAGGGATTTCTAGGGCTCTTGGGGCCCCCAAGGGGATCCTCTACTTAGACTCTAGCTTCCCAATGAGTCAAGAGGTCAAACCTGGTCCAGAGAAACCACCCACGCTCAGCTGACAGCCCTGGGGAAGGTTCCAGATGCTAAAAGCAAGGGAGAAGAGAAGGTGTTTGAAATTTCAGACTCCCTTAGGTTATGTTCAGAGCTAAGATGTTAGGAGCTGAGAACTGGAAGGCAAGAAGGGAGTGTTTGCAGGGTTTGTATGATAGACTCCTCCTGACCGCCTGGAGGTACTCAGTCCGAGACTCTTTCTCGATAGATCTGTGGGTGCCAAGAACCGGTGTAGGCTCAGTTAGGGGCCCAACTTCCTGGGTGATGAAACGGGTCTTCCCATCTGAACGGCTCCCCAGGCTTCCCAACCTTCCCCCATCTGAAAGGTGGAGGTAGCTGAGGTCTGCCGCCTCATAGATACGAACAATCGGTGACAATAAGAAAATATCCAGGGCACACCTTGATCTCTCCAAGGTGAGAAAAAAAATTGGTAAGAAATCAGCCTGAGGTTCTGAGAGTGCTGTCGAGAGCGGGCGGTTTAAAGGAGAAGAAAATTGGCGAATTTCACTGGTCAATTTCACTTCATTTCGTTCAATTTCGTTCAATTTCATTCCTTTTCATCCGGCGCCGGGAGGCCCGAGGCCATAAAGAGGGGGAGGGGGGCTTTCCGGGCAGAATTTCTCCCTCTTGCAGATTTACTTTCTACAGCGGTGAAGAACAATCTTGATTCTCCAACTTTGACATACGTTTTTGTCAGCATGGCTAAGGGCAGACATTTTACTTTATCGACCAGTATTTGGTCTGAGTGATCGAGGCCCATCCGTGAGCCTGCTGCCCAGTCTCTGTTGCGACCCAATTAAAGTAGTTAATTCTTTTCACCACGTATTCCTCCCCATCTTTCTTTCTTTCTCTAGGGGCTCCCCCCTAGACCACCCAAGAGCCAGAGTTGGAGGGGGACACTTCCCCTCCCTATCCAATTTGTTCTCGCCACAGCAGGCGCGTCTTCGTGGTTACAAAGCACTTTTCCCTCCCGGATGACTTTTTTCTCCTTTTCAAAAACACTTCTACCTCCACCCTCCCCTTCAACTACCAACCCTCCGCGACCCCCGCCTCCTCCCTCTGCGCTCGGGTTTATTTAAACTTCGCCTCCTCCAGCGCCGCCGCCGTAGTGCTCACTCAATGAAGTTGAAGGCTCGGTGAGCCGAGGTGAAGAGGGTTTGGAATCTGTTGAAAGGGGCGTTTTGTGACACTGATTGGGGCGGGGGTAGAGGCAGTCCAGAAAGGACAATGACCGACCAGGCTGGTTTCCCTGTGCCCAGGGTCAGGCGAATAAAGGCGCCGACGCAGTTTAAACGACGGTCCTTGCAAGAAAAAGAGAGAAAAGATTTGGAGTGCGGAGCGTGCCTCCTAAGCTTACGGCTTAGGAAACGGTGGGAGGAGGCAGTGTGTCCAGGTCTTCACGGACGGGATTCGGAGTTTCCTCCCAACCCTGCGCTTTCCATGGAAGAGAGGCGAGGAGAGTTTGGGTTTGTGTCTAAATTATTTCCATGCGTAGTTCAAAAGGCTGGTTAGGTTGGGGCCTGGGAGGCGTCCGGGAGGGCTACCCAGGACGGTGAGACCCAGCCCACATTTGCCCCTGGGGCTGGCACCGTGAGGTTTTTGGAGAGACTTAAAGGTGGGCAAGAGTGGGTGGGAGAATGCGGTCCCTTAAGCGGTCAAATATCAGAGTGTTTGAGAACAAATGATTGGATTTTGGAGTTAGCGCTTCTGATTTTGTTTTTTAAGGCTGGTATAGACGTGCACCAATAGAGAGCTCTATAGGAAAGAAGAGGTTCTGGGGTTCTGGTTTTGAGAACGAATTTTTCCGCGGGCAGGAGAGTGAGCCGCGCCGTGGGGCCGAGCGGGTACCGCCTCCTTCCAGCCCGGTCCGGCGCTGCGCTGCTACACCACCGCAGCCGCGCTAGACCTGGGAGGCTTGGGTCAGCCGAAGAAGGAAGGCTTCTGCTGTTGATTTCGGCTGCTGGCAACATCCTTGGGATTGTTTCCAACCATCGTTGGGCTCAGGGCTCTGTGCAGGGGTTCCTGCCCAACGTGGTCTTTTCGCTCCACGCGGACTCCAGTAAAACTGGCTCGCAGTCGCTGCTCGGCGTTTCTCCGTCGGCTGGGTTTTCCTCCGGGTGAACCTTTCTCCATGTTCACTTTCTCTTCTTGTTGTTGGGTCTGAATTTCGTAGTCGGAGAGGAACTCCGTAGGTGGGAGTCTTCACCATCCCTCCATCCCCGCCCAATCTTTCCTAGACACTAGAATCTCGGTAACCCGAGCCACTGGGAAGGATGCACTCAGTCTCGGATGCTGGGGTTCTGCAAGCTTCAGCAACTGAAGATCTGTGAAGGTCTGTGTTCAGTTTCCTAGGAAGCTGGAAATTGTATCAGCATTGGCTCACCCTGAGTTACTTTTGTCTGTTGAGGCAGAAATATCTTTGGAATTAGGGTTCCATGAGTCTTGGGACGGGAAAAAGCGAATTTTTCAGTAGGGACTTGAGCAGTGTATTTCCACTTAGGGGTGTAGAAACTGCCAGTGTGCGTGTGATTGGGAGTGGGGTGGGTATGGTGTGTTCTGAGCCTTGAGGACACTGGAGTGGACTTTATTGTTCAAATTAATTAGCCTACGGTAACCGAAGACCCTTACTTTGAGGCCCCCTCCTCCAGCAGGTGTCGGTGCGGAGCGGACTCCAGTGCTTCCCATTCAGATGTAGATGTGCGGGGCTCCTGTGCGAGTAGGGAGCCCATCTCTATGCCCTCATTTTAGCTTAGTTTCCCGCCTGTCAGCCTCTTCTGCGCCCTTTGGGTTTATGTCGCCCTTCCGGTTACTCTCACATTCTTCAATCTTTCGGGAATTAATCCCGCTTCTTTATGTTAAAGAAAGCCGCTTGAGGGGCCGCAGCTTAAATTAGCCTCGGACCCAAACTGCTGAAGCTAGAGGGTTCCGAGATCGAAGCTGAAAGGACCAGCCTGAGGTCACCGAGTAGAGTTAGCCATGGACCTGGGAAAGGATGTCAAGGACTTGGAAAACCAGAATGGATACCCGTGTCCGATGCTGGTCAGCCGGCTTTATGTCGATTCATCACCCTCCTGGGCTTCTCCGCCAGCCCTACTTTGCACCGGAAAGTCTAGAATCATTGATAGGGTGTGTTTGCAAACCCACCATTCCTCAACATGGCAATGGGGAAACAACAACAACAACAACAACAACCCAAATAAATTAGGCTGCCTCGAGTGGTGTGAACGCCTTTAATCGCTGTGCTCCGGGGGCAGAGGCAGATGGATTTCTGAGTCGAAGGCGAGTCTGGTAAACATAGTGATTTCCAGGCCAACTAAGTCTACACAGTGAGACTCTGTCTTAAAACAAAACAGAACAAAACAAAAGCCAAACCAAACCAAATCAACAAGCATATAGATTTCGAAGCAACTTCTACTTGAGCTCTGATATGCCGAGCAATGAGCAATCTCTGTTACCTCCCCTCCCCCCCACATTTGAGTCGGGTTGAAGTTGTAATAGGTATGTATGTAGCGTTTGTTTGAGGGGTATGTGATCATTCTGTTGATGGGGTTAGATATGCATTCTGCTCCCGAGCTTACAAGTATTTGTTAATTTGCATATGCTAATGAAGATATTTGTGACCCTTTTCAGTGTGAGTCTTTGAGTGTGGAGAATGTCCTTGGAGGGCTTGGCAGAGACTGGCAATATGTGGGTGGAGAGGGTTGGGGTGGAATGGTGGCTTGGCCCTTATTCCCTAGAGCTGTCTATCTTCTCCCACTTTCCTCCCCAGATTCAGACAAAGCTAGAGATCTGAGCGAGGAGAAAAACTGCTGAAGTTACCATGATTTGGCCAGCAGAGGAGCAGGCTCACTTCCTCCTTAGGCTTGGCCATTATGGGCAGTTACTGTATCTTACCTGGGCTCTAGGTCCTGGTTGTTTCAGATTAACTACCAGGTACCATTGGCCAGCCTCTGCCTGTCTCCCATGCAGGGCTGACAGACAGCCTCCTCTACTCCAGCCTGGATAGAAGAACTTGGCTAGTAGTCCTAGGTGTCTTTGGAGCCTGCCTCTGCTTTCGTTCTCAGGAAACTGTCTTTCTGTGTCAAAGGTGCAAGCGCAGACAGCACAGCCACTAGAGCTTACAAAGTAGCCAAGACTGACTCTTGACTGTGGAAACAGGTCTAGACAGTGAAGGGAGGATGGAGACCAGAGTTTGCCTAAAGATGCTTGGCAGCATCCTGGGTCTACAGGTGAATCCTGCACTCTCTAGAAATCAGCATAGACAAAGTACTCATCTGGATATTATGAAGAAATTCAGACTTCTTCAACCGCCCTTAAATTCCTGGGAAATCCCAAGACACTAGGTTGTTGTTGTCTTTAAATTCTTTCTCCCCACAGTCAGGACACGAGGAAGAGTAAAGCAGTCAGTGATTCTGGCAAACTAAGATGAAATTGATTGGCTTTAGTTGAGCCAGATGCTGATGGCAGGAGAGAGGAGTGCCAGTGAGCAGAATGCTGCCTCACCTTAGAGTTGGGGAGAAGCCAAACCCTCTTCCTTCTAAGAGGGGAGAAGATATGATCACAATTTGCAAGCCAGTCTGTCTCTTTCCTGCTGCCTGTTGGAGGTACGGGCTTCCTTTCCCCTCTATTTCTTCCAGTTAGATGAATCTTACCGACTCTAACTTTCTGGGAGCAGCTAGATGCTCCAAGCTTTGCCTCACCCTCTGTTCAACTTTTCAACAAGTGGGGGATAAAGATGGCCCTGGCTGTAATCACTGTTTCTTGGGTTGCTGGTGTGTGTGTGTGTGTGTGTGTGTGTGTGTGTGTGTGTGTGCGCGTGTGTGCGCGCGTGCGCGTGCAAGTGTGTTTTCTCTCGTGTTCTGACTTATATTCAGCTCATGAGTGTCTGGTAGGCTTTAATTTTCTTTCTTTCTCTTCCAGGGGCTTTATCCTAGCATCTACTGTGATGGTGATTATCTATACTAGGGGTAGAGAGGAGAAAAAAGAAAAAAGGATTCCTAGTTCTAGCAATGGTGCTGACTCTCTTTGACCTTAGACTAAGACTTCTTACAGGGCCTCAGTTTATTTGTTTGAAAAGAGTTGGAACAAGTCAGATCCTGCTTTCTGCTCTGGGGTCAGGGACTGTGTCTTAGCTCTTCTCTCCTGGTAGGCTTAACAGTCTTTTCCCAAAACCATTTTTCTTAATGCAATGAGGCTGTTTGGTCTGACTGTGCTGGGCTCTGCAGAAAACCCTGGCAGCACTTGTGCCCAGAGGTACAGCAGGCCAGGAGGGAGTGGCTCACTTCCTTTCTTGGTGATTGGTACTTTTATGTGGGACCCTGGGTTTTCTTCTCCTTTGGCAGAGCCCTAAAGAATTGAGCAGGACTGAGCAGAAGCCAGGTCCCGAGGGATGACTGAGTCTGTCTGCATTGTAGAGGACCTGACAGTCCTTGAACTCAACACCAACCATGAACTCTATAGCAGTGCAAAGCATGAATGAGAGTCTCTGTCAGCACTGGATTTTCTATACACTTCCCAAGCATCTTCTTTCCCAAAGCCCAGTCAGGATGTGAATGAGGAGGGTTGCTGAGAAGCAGAGTCTCTCTCAGAAACACATGGGTCAGGATGAACATTGGAGAAGAGCCATTCCAAAGCCTGGGAAGGGAAGTGGGTATGACCTGCTTCTTCCACGAAGTCTTCACTGAAACCAAACTTGAAAACTTAAGTTTCTCTTTCCCTTTTAAGAGGAAGGGTGGGACTCTCAGAGGCTAGTTAGCAGAGTGGGTGTCTGTGTCCAGATCCAGGGGAGTAGGCTGTGTGTGGCCTGGCCATATAACTGACTACCTGTGGCTTGTCTCTTATTTGCCTACATCATGGATTCACTGTGGAAGATTCCGAGCCTCAGATGTGCTGCAACATCTAAATTGTGTTCTGTGAGCAGGGATCCCAAATATGTGTGTAAGAATCTTTGGTAGCAGTGCAGTTTCTGAAGGATCCAGGGTGTGGGTGGGCTCCGTCCCTTTCCCAACTGTGAGAGACACACAGAGTGGAGAGGGCCAAGGCTCCTGAAACCCTCCCTGGCAGGGATCCAAGTGCTGACTGCCAAGCCCAGCCACCTGGGGGCACCACTGTCCCCAAAGTCCAGGAGTATACCTTGTCCAATCCAGGACTTCCTGAGCTAAAAGAGATGACCCTCCTAATGGTGATGAGCCCTGCTTTACCTCAGAATGACCTTCCTTGGAGGCTGATTCTGTAAGCCAGGAGGACCTTGCCGCAAAGTCAATGACCTAGTGCTAAAAAGGGATGACCCTAAGCCAACAAAGGTGACCCTGCCACAAATGGGACTGACCTTCCACTTACAGAGATGACCCTAAAGTGATCCCAAGCAAATTCAGGCTAACAGACAGGTGCTTGGGCTGTCTCTGTACCCTCCTTCTCAAAAGGTGCCCTGTGCAGATTAGAGGCTCAGGCTGTCTGGGGCATCTCCCCAAACTGTTAGCTGCTTCACTCTTCTCCTTCTGCCCTTTCAGCATTTTGGGGACACCTGGTTGAGAGAAGGTGGCATGGCTAGGTGCTCCCTACAGTTCTGGGACAGTTTATACCTTCAAGAAGGTGGCTGGGGATGGGATGGGGGGGGGCAAGAGAGTCCTCAAGGGATCAATGTTTTTAGGAATAGTACCCTCAGGGAACAGGACTGTGAATGCCTTTCTCTGTCTCTGGTGCTGGTCCTTGCCTGTCTCGCCACACTACAGACAGAACATCTTTAGTTTTCTTTATTTCCCTTATCCTTCCTTCCTTCCTCCTTCCCTCCTCCCTTACACTCGGGGCCTCATGCATAAGCAGGTGTCCTACAAATGAAGTGTAATAGCAGTTCGTGGTCTGTTTCTTGGGCTCTCTCCTTTTAAGACAAACGGCGCTCATGTTGAAGCTGCTTTCATCTGCTGAACTGTGCTCCCATGCCCACTCCTTGGATACAAGACTTCAATCTTGCTAGTTTTTTAGGACCCACTTTGTGACTGGCCTTCTGTCTTACATGGAAGATATAATGGTGAACAAACTGCATGTGGTGCTTGTCCCCAGGATGATTACAGTCTAACGCCATAAAGACACATACAGATGCAGATCTAATTGAAGCTGAGATGTGGGCTCTGAGGACAAATACTTAGGACTTTTAGGGAGAAGAGTTGAAGGGCATCATTCAGGGTGGGGTTCACTTCCAACTCTGAAAGGCTGGAGTGATGTGGGGGAGAGGACACCACACAACTGTATCCTGTTTGACTAACTTCTTCAGCAGTTCTGGTTTCTGGGCAGCTCAGCCACTACAGCTCCAGGGAATCAGGATCCTTTGCAGAGTTCTACTGTCCCTCACAGCTCCCAATGACACATTCTTCCTGAAACACAGCAAGGAGGGGCCTAGCTTTCATTCTGATGCACAGGGAGTTTCCAGACCCATTTTTCCCCTAATACCTCAAATTTGAAAGGGGTAGACTGACCTTCATGGGTAGAATATGGAAACCAGCCTAGCCTTAGGCTAGGAGAGCACTTCAATGGTGAAACTTCTTTTTCATGGTATTTGAAAAAATAAATAACCATGGGTTAAAAGAATGATTCTAGAAGTCCAGGGGCATACCTTTCAATGAGTGCAACAGTTCTTTCTCTTCTTCCTGGATCACCTCTGATCAGATGTGTCCAAACCCCCAAAGCTCCTTCCCCATCCTCTATGATCAGATTCTATTCCCCATGCTGCTATGATTTCCAGTGCATTATTTTTGACTGCCCATAGCACCTAGGGCTTTGCAAATGCTAGGTAGCACTTTATCATTGGGCTACATCCTTAGACATTTTAGTGCTTAAAATAATTATTTATTTTATGTATATGAGTGTTCCACCTGCTTGTACCCCTGCATGCCAGAAGAGGGCATCAGACCCCATTATAGATGATTGTGAGCCACCATATGGGTGCTGAGAATTGAACTCAAGACCTCTAGAAGGGCAGCCAGTGCTCTTAACCTTGGAGTCATCTCTCCAGCCCCACTCTTTTAGTACTTTAAGGAATTAACTTTGATGTATTACTTTCTGCTCACCACTCTTACCATGTTGGGAGCACCTAAGAACAGTAGCTGAATCTGTCGCAGCTCTCTGTTCCTACCACATGATGCAAGGCTTCCAAAAGTGTGCTGCATTGTGAATATTTATTTATTCATTGATTTACTGTTTAGAAATGTGACCATTCATTGAGAAATAAGGACCTCCTTGGCATGGTGGGGAAAGGAAGTAGGAACTGCACTATGCAGCCAGAGTTGCCAGACAACCTTAGTTCAAACTTAGAGCTTCTCCATCCTCTAGACAAAAAGAGCTCAGGCTGGCACATTCCATTCTAAAGGAGGCCAGAGAGCTGTCTCCTTGACACCTTCACACACCACCTGGAGCAACAGTTGTCTGTGGTGCTCTCCAGTTTTGTGTGCACATAGATGAGTATTCCATTTCAAGGGCTGGGTGTGGGTGGGGTAGGGTAAGGTGGGAGAAGAAGGAAACAGTGGGCTAAGAGTGTGACTTTCAAGAGTGGGGTTGGGGAGAAAGAGGTGGCCTCAGATTCCAATTCTGCAGGATGAAGGGTCACTCACAGGGATTGGAGAGGACCCATTGTGTTTCTTATCCCTACCTGACTCCTAGTGTGGCTGTCAGACCAACAGTAGTTCCCTCTTCCTCATGGGGCAGGGGATACTTTCCAAGACCTGTTGCATTCCTCTGTTCCACAAAGCCTGTTGTATTGCCTGAAGTCTTGCAAGTTTGTGAAGTCCAGAAATGCGCATGCCTGAACTTTAGATAGTACCAGAGTCTATGTGGTTTCTTTTTTACTATATATGCACACACCTGTGATGTAGTTTAACATATATTAAACACAGTGGGAGTCTCTAACAATAGCTGACAATAAAATACTTATAAATATATTATAAAAGAGTGATTTAAAATGTATGAATTGCTTATTTCTGGAAATTTCCATTCAATATTTTTTTGGACTGTGTTGAGCATGGATAATTGAATGTATGAAAAGGAAACTGAAGATAATGTGAGCCTCCTATTCAGAGACCTAAAGGTCAGTTTGCATTGGTTGGAAATTCAACCTGTGCAGGAATAACTTCAGAGAAGGGAAATCAAGTCCCCACCCTGGACAATACATTTACCCCATGGTCTTGGAATAGGCTGCTGGAGAATGGAGCTTAGTCATACAGCTCCTTAACTAGACCCTACCTACTGTGCAGCAAAGGGTTATTGACTCTGCCATGATTAAGCATCCCAGATACAGGCTTGTAGTAGTGGTATGGGCTGAGTTAGAGGAAGGAAATATATCTGACTCTCCTCAACAAGCTCTTAGTCTGATGTTGATAGCTTTGTAGTCCAGGTCTGAGACAATAATTTCTATGAGGAGGAAGAGGCTCAAGAGACTTCCCAGAGGAAGTAGCGTTTGAATTAGGCCTGGAAGGCTGGGGACAATTTGGACAGTAGAAGGCCGGGTTTGAGAAAGAAGCACTCAAGACATCCTCTCCTGATGAGTGAGGATATTCAGGAGAGAGCGTGAGCCCACTGCTAAGCTGAGAGGCCCACCTGCTTGTTCTCTGTGGTCAGGTGGGTTCTCTGTGGTCACACAGGCTTTCTCTGCATTGTAAGAGGTCTTCAAGTTCTTTGTCTTTGAACAAATAAAAGCTACTATTCTTTCATCTGTCCAAAGTCCAATACTGAGTCATTGATGACGGTGGTGATGGGCAGAAAACCATCTACGGGGCCATGACCCCTCCATCAAGCTTCTTTATCCTTCCCTAGAGGATTAGTTTTAAAATATCATGGAGCCTCCTTGAGCAGACTAGTGAAGCCCACAGACCCCTGACAATAAAGGTTTTTAAGTGCAAGTAATCAAATTTTTAGGCCTACAAAATAACAAAACCTAATGGGATTAAAATATCAAAATATTAAAAAAAATTGCTATATAGTAAGACATACAGTAAGATAGTTTGTGATGTTAAAATAACAAAGCTGGGTATGATGTTACATGCCTACAGTTCTACTTGGAAGACTGAGTCTTATGCACTCGAGCTTTAGACCAGCAAGACTCTGTCTTAAAGAGAAAAATAAGAAACAAATGTAGCATATTAATATAACATAGTAGTGATATTATAGTATAATTTTAAAGTGGTTAGCAGGAGAACTTTGACTTCTTTTCAAGAACTTGTTTAAATTTTCTTCGGGTAACAAAATTGTAGGTACAGAAAATAATGACATCTATTATTGAATAAAATGCTGTACTTCAGTTTAGAAGTTTCTCAAAATAAAGGTAAATTTGTTTTTCCAGCCAGATTTACAGAGCTGTGATCCAGCAGATTTTATCCATGAGCCCCTTGGGAATGGTGGACCTCAGCTCCAGGTTCTTGTCATTGTCCATTGCTTCTTCTAAACTCAGTGAAAAAAGAGAGGGAACAGAGAATTCTGAATGGCATATTTGTTATGTGTAGTCTGGAGGTGATGAATATCACCTATGATCATAGTTGTCTGCCAAAACCCAGTCCTGTGGCTCCACCTGCCTGTATGGAGTCTGATTGTGTGTACAAGTGAGGTTGGGAATGGGGCTTGGTGACTGCATAACCTCGACCACCAAAGTCTCCTTGAGTCTTTTGTCTTGACATCCCTTTAAGAGACTGTGCATGGCTTGTTGGCAACCCACAGAGCATTGTGTCCGTACCATGGAGAGTGCACAGAGGGAGATAGACATGCCTGTATTCTGTACACAGTGAGTCCGGGGAGACACAGAGATGTCTGCGCTTACCTGTGCTGGATGGCTTCTGGATACAGGTGTTCCTCATCTTATATGGCCCACTCTATGCAGACAGGTCACTCAGGACAGCCCTGGCTCCTGGCTGCACGGAGATCACCAGATGGAGTTCTGTCCAATAGGTTGACTCATCTCCTATCTACAGTTCTTTCTCTTTGCTAGATTCTAGGGGGAATGCTATTTGGAATGCTATGTTCTTTGGAATGGGGGCCGTAGAGTGAGGAAAGAAGCTTCATGATCATGTGTAGAAGGCAGAGGAATAAACTCAAATTGGCAGATACCTATTCAGGGGAAAGTAGCCTGTGTTCGCTTACCAAAGCCGCATCATCTTAAATCAACAGTACCTAGCACATAGTAGGTGTGCATGGAATAAGTGTCCTGCTGAAAGTCTTTGTGAATGGCCTTCTTCCCTGGAGTCTCTTGCCCTTTTATTTGCCTCTGTCCTCATTCTCTTGGCACCCACGCCAGGCTAGTAATCTTGCCCTGTAAGCCAACAACACATCCTGTGTACAAAGAGCTAGGACAGAGCACACCGGAAGAGTGGCAATGGTAAAATCTAGCTGAGTCATTTTCCTCGCTGTGCTATGATGGCCTCCTCCTGGCTGTCTTGGTCAGTGTGGAGGCTCATCTACATTGCCAGAGAGCACTTTCCAATCCCTGCCTCACAATGTGCTCACAGTGCTGTGAGATGGGTCTTAGTGAACACCCCATGTGAGATGGGTCTTAGTGAACACCCCATGGCTGTTGTATGGTTGCACCATCAACAGAAAGAGCATTGTGCTTAAACAAAGACTCACACTACATTCCCGAGCCACAGGTGTGGTGCCCCCTCCCCAGGTCTATTTGCTTGCTCTCCCAACAGCTTTTAGCTTCTCCAAGGCCACTACTTGGCCTTGTGGTTTGATATGCTTACACCCACCCTGCTCTGCCTGTCCAGGCTCTAGGAGACTTTTCCAGAGGACTTGCATCCATTAGAAAGCTGAACTCAAGCCAACCAACCAACCAACCAACCAACCAACCAACCAACCAACCAACCCTGGTCCACAGTCTATTCTTTAGCAGCTCAAGAGACAGTTGCTTTTCAGTTTCTCCTTTTTAGGCAAGTTCTCACTTACAGTTCAGGTTGGCCTTCCAATCCACTGGCTCCCATTCTTCATCCCTGTTGGAGCCCTGATTTTCCTGGAGTCTTGATGTTCTCACCCATCCAACTCAGAGCTTCTCTCTTTCCTCCTTTATTACCCAGTTTATCTTTCTGTTCTAGCTCTAGGCCTAGTGGGAAACTCCTTGTGTGTGATAGACTGTCCAAGCCTCCAAGGAAGGCAGTTTATAGAGTGTAGTTCCATCTTAGTTCCGGATCACAGTTATCTAACTTCACAGAGCCTGCTGAATGACTCCTTACCCCTCCAAAATGATCTAAGGCTGGTTCTGGCCTTCCTGGACCAGGGAAGCTGCATTCTTTTCTGACCCTAAATGGATTAGCCTCAATGCTCTGGGCTGCTTCCATGTTGGTGAGGTACCCCTGAATCCATTGTCTTCTGGCTGCATGGGTTGCAGTCTCTTCTTTTACCCCTGGCTTGCGCCCAATTCACTCCCTTTACTTATCCTCTGCCCCTCTCTCCTCTTCCCATTGCTCACGTGTCATTGCCATGACGATGGCCTGGGGGTAGGGTTTCTGGGATGTGGGGATGTGTTTGTTCTGGGGTCGTTGTGTGGAAGGAAGCTTTATTCGATAAACATCCTGAGTAGATGGCCCACAACAAAGCTAACATGCAGGCTGTGCTGCTGCTGTGTTCAGCTACATAAAGGTGGATGCACACACACAGTCTCTGTCACCCAGGGATTTAGATAGACACACCAACTTGGAAGCAAACAGATATAAGCACATGCAAGCGACAGCTGTAATTTAACACGAAAAAGCATGTTGACTATTTACATGCTTTCCCTAATAAAGAGTAATTTTCTGACGAGTTAGTATGTGGAGAATATATTTCCTGTGACTATATCTGGCTTGGCATTATTAGCCACCAACATTTTCAAATACCTACTTCACAGAATACCCCAGCCATTCCCTCTGTGGTGTGTGTGTCGGTAACACAAGCTGTGTGAATGGGGTGAAGTCAGTAATTTGTGGTACATGTGGTGTGCATTAGCAAGTATGTCCTTAAAAGACTGTGATGGTTTTATGATGGAGTCTGTGCGTGTGTGTGCACATGTACATGTATATGCACCCACATGCTTCTGTAAGTGATGATGCATTTGGCAAGTGAACATATGTGTACCTACACAGGGCCAGCAGCAGGAGAGGTGTGCAGGCGTGGGGACAGTGGAGAGGTAGACAGCCTGGCTCTTGGGGGAGACACTCATGTATGAAGAGCAGCTGCCGGAAAGCTGCTGCTTAACAACTTGAGCATCAAATTATAGCCCACGTGGACAGAGGTGTCAGCGGTTGCTGGTTGCTGTAAATACTTCAGTGCAATTGACAACAGCTTGTGGAGGGCTAAGTGAGATGGGGAGGGGGTAGAAGGAGGGCCAGTGCCTCCCATAGGGACCTCTGCCTAGCAGTCCTGGCTCTGCTAGATGCACGGCTGGTGGGGAGAGAAAGCAGTGGTAACAGGGTGTGCTTCACAGCTAGGCTAGACTTGTTCAAAATAACTCGTTATTTACAGATGGGCCATTTTGGGCATATGACTTACCTACTCTCTGCCTCTGTTTCTCTATCAGAAAAACAACAAAGATAATAGCCTGTGATATTTTTTTCTTTGTGAGGAATTATGGGAACTTTTTTCATCTGCAAGCACGCGTTGCAACTCACCAGATATTAGCCTCTTTCACCCAGTGCGGGATAATGCGTGGGAATTAGCATGGTGTTTCTAACATAGGAAAGCCTCAATAAATGTTAGCTAATGTCCTTAGCCTATTGCTATTGTCCTCATAATCTTGGACCCAAAGCTGGAAACACCACAAGCCTTCCAAATATGCATGGAAAAAAGACTTCCCAGAGGGCGGCCAGATGGGTCTTTGTGGGTTTTTCAGAGAAGATGTTTTTAGTCTCCAGTATTTCAGAGAATCCTGCTGGACAGGATCTGAGGCTGAGAGAGTGTGCCCCAGGAGCTCCATCCGCTTGCCTTCATTAGAGCAGAGCAGTGGCTGTGTTTTTAAAAAGTCCTGTGTAAATGGATTTCTGCAAACAATTCCATTTAAAACGCACTCACGAGGCTGAAGGCTTAAAGGGACCCCATGGTGAATTCTTTTGTAAGGAAAGGAATGTCCTGGGCCTATCTATTTCGAAAAGAACAGATATTTATAAAGTACATGATTTTTTGAGCACCTACTATGTGCTAAGTACTCATCATTTAATGGTAGCTCACGACAAGCCTATGGGAGCAACCTTCAAATTCTAGAAGTAGATGCAAAGAGAGTAACACACACTTCTGCGCCCACAGCTGGCCCAGCTCTCAGGCAAGCTCATACTCCACTTGCTGGGCCTGCTCTGCTTCGCTTTGCAGTCCCATTGCTGTCTCCACACACTGTGTTCTGTGTTTTCTGCTCAGATTTGAGGAAGGAGGGCACTAGAATGTTTAAAGAGATGTTTTCTGTATCCTATTCCCCAGGCTCAAGTCAACTTATGGTCACCAGAGTCTATATTTCCTTTTGTAAGGAGACAGTGAATTTCTGTTCCTTCTCTTCAGGACGATAATTGTGAATATAGCAACAATGACATTTGTGATCCTCTTCAGCTTTCCATCTTCCACAAGGACTTCTTTCTTGGTGCTCCCAGAAGGGGTCCTGCTGCTTCCCAATGGTTAGTCTTTGGGCTTTGAGTTTACCCATGCAAAGTTTTTCCTAGAGCCATAGCATCTTATAGGTGCTTGGCTGGGAGCAACAGAAGTTCCTCCATTCCAAAGAAGCCCCAGTGTTCCCTCAGCTCCATTGGATGAGTCTCTGAGACTTCCCTGCTTGTAAGTATTGGGGTAAGTCATTCCAAGCAAGTCTACAGACGATGGTAGCTACTTGTGCTGAGATGCCTGCCCTTCTAATATGGGGCCAGGTAAAGCTCTATACCTATCAATATGTGGCTTTGAAAGTAACTGTCTGAGTGGGCAAGGACCCACCACTCTGCCACTTTCTTGAGGTCTTCCTGTAGGAACTTCATAGAAGAGTCTTGGGGAGCTAGAGCCAAATCATACGCCACCTCATGAATGACGCCACCGCTCTATGATAGCAAAGCCTCTCCCCTGTGCAAATCATCCTTTTGGAAACAAGCAGAGAACTAACCTGCTTTTGAGAGCTCACACTCTAAGAAATTCAAATTATTAGCTCAAGAATTTGAGAATTAAATCCACCCTTGATCATCATCACCTTTTTATGACAGTGTCCCCTTTTCAGTGCTTGTCAGAATTAGAGAACTTCATTTAGCTTTTTGACTCCTAAATGTTCCCCATAAAGTACACCGCCTTCTACTGATGTGACCCTTTCTCCCATTAAGTTTTTTTGTCATTTCATATTATTGTTGTTGTTGTTACTGTGTGTTGTGTTGAATGGATGTCTATGTGTCTGTTGCATACATGTATATGTGCACATGGAGACCAGGAATACATGCCTGGTGTCTTAGTCTATTGGTTTCAACTGTATTGTTATTTTTTGAGAAAAGGTCTTCATTGGTCTGAAGCTCACCAATTTGCTAGATTGGCTGACCTGTAGCCCCAGGATCCTCTTATCTCCAGGGTCCTCCTATCTCCAGGGTCCTTCTATCCCCATCTTCACAGTGCTGGGATTACAGGTACATTACTTGTGCTTGGCTTTTTACATGTGTGCTGCACCTTACGACTGAGCCACTTCCTCAGCCACATTCACAAATTACTACTACGACTACCACAGTTATTATCATTGTCTGTGCGCCCCTGTAGAGGCCTGAGGAGGATGCCGGGGCTCTGTCTTAGTTCCTTGAGACAGAACCTTTCATTGAAATTGGAATTTGCCATTTTTTCTGCCAGCTTCATCCAGTGATCCTTCTGTCTCTGTCTCCTAGGTGCCCGTGGTCATGTCCAGCTTTTTTTGTTTGTTTGTTTGTTTTTTTTTAAATTTATTTATTTTATTATGTATGTGAATACACTGTTGCTCTCTTCAGACACACCAGAAGAGGGCATCGGATCCCATTACAGATGTTTGTGAGCCACCATGTGGTTGCTGGGAATTGAACTCAGGACCTCTGGAAGAGCAGTCAGTGTTCTTAACCGCTAGCCATCTCTCCAGCCCCATGTCCAGCTTTTAATGTAGGTTCTGGGGATCCAAATTCAGGCTCTTGTGTTTTCTGAGCAGGTGTTCTTGCCTACTGAATAATATTCTCAGTTTTCAATTATTTTAAATCTAGAGTCATTAATGAGAAGCATTCATCATCTCAACTCCTGGACAGTAAATGTGTAATTGGTTTATTTTGGGTGTGTGTGCTGGAGACGGCACCCAAGGTCCTGCCCTCTGTAAGCAAGAACTATACCAGTAAGCTTCATGCCAGCCCAAGTGAGGATTTTTGCTAGTTGAAGCTGCATCTGCCTGTTGCACCGTCTCTCTGTCAAGAAGCTTACACTCAAAGTACTAAAAAGACATTCGAAAGCTACCCAAGAGAATAATTTGGAGCCAAGCAGAAAAGTCAAAAACCATCTTTCCCTGACCATAGGAATGACATTGCTCAGCACAATGTGGAGACGCGTGTAGTGAGCACTAGGGCCTTTCTGGCTGGGGTAAGTCACAGCTTCCACTGTGCTGTGTAATTCAGGTACTTCTGCAGTGTGCTGTGCTGTTTCACACTGGGGCAGGAGGAAGGGGAATTGAAAGCCAAAGACCCCCTGGGCTGCGGGACCAGTGGAATAAGTCAATGAGGTTTGACAAAAGGGCTGCTCTGGGAGTCATCAGTCTAGTGAGGCTGCATTTAGCAGAGGATGGTTCTGGAAGCTTCTTTGGAGGAGGAGGTAGGCATGGCTGAAGGCTTTGAAGCTTTGAGAGCATTATGTTCTCTATATAAGGATGGTAACGGAATAGAGGGACATGGATTGTGGAGGATTGCTTTGAGCAAGCATCAGTGCTGGTGACTACGGTGGTGTCCCAGGTGAGAGGAAGGTGCAGAAGGAGGGGTCAGGGGGGCACATCGGGGCAGAAGTGTATGGCAGGGCTGTCATCATTTGCAGTTTATAATCACTTTTCAGTTTTTGGAACTGGGCCCTCACTGGCTTCCAGGCTCCTGTGTCCCAGCACCTGGCACTGGACAATGAGTTCTCAGGCAGGTGCTTGTCTTCAGCAAGGCCTTTGCAGGGTGGTAGGTTTGGATTCAGGGAGACAAGTGGGAGGGTACTCCTGGAAGGCGCGTGGGCAGAGGCACGGAGGTAGGAAAGCATGAAGCATGTGCTGAGATCAATGAGGAGCCTGGTTTGTCTGGAAAAAGGGGCTTCTGCCAGGGTACTGTGGGCGATGAGGCTGGAAGGTGGGCAGGAATGCTTCGTTTCCCAGGTCGGCCTAAAGGCCACAGCCATCATTCTTTGCAGAAGGGAAGGGAGGGGATTGGGCTGCAGAGGAAACCCTGTTGTGTGGCCTGTGGTGGGATGGGGATGTGTGGGCAGGAGGTTGTGGTCACCTCCTTGTGTTTTTGTCCAGTTCCGTGTCTTTTCTGGTGTTATACAACTGGGGGCAGGGCCAAGGGTGTCATTTTATTCCTATGGCCAGGAAAACACACACACACACACACACACACACCCTAAAAATAATACTTTTTCCACCTTTCAAGAGGAAAGAAAAAGGAGAAAGAAAGAAAAAGAAAAAAAAATCCAGCCAACAGTACAAAGTTCAGAACTGGCAGGGCTGGAGGGTGGGCAGGGCTAGGATCTCCAGTTCTGTAAGTGGTGGTAGCCACAGTCAGAAGCTAGGAACAACGAAAGCAGAGAAAGCAGTTCTAGAGGTACTGTCCATGGCCTGGGACAGGCCCCAGGGAGTTGTGGGGCAGAGTGTGTTCTTAATCTGGAGCTGGGGAGACATCCAAGTTCCTTAGACTCCTCCTCAGGTTTAAAACCGACGCTGAGCGTTAGAGCATCTGGAAGCCTC
The DNA here is from genome assembly GCA_019843965.1 of Rhynchomys soricoides. Taxonomy (NCBI): domain Eukaryota; kingdom Metazoa; phylum Chordata; class Mammalia; order Rodentia; family Muridae; genus Rhynchomys; species Rhynchomys soricoides. The sequence goes on along the minus strand of JADRCH010000114.1, from coordinate 5,899,223 downwards.
TGATCTTATTGCCAGAGCCAGGCTGCCTGGGTTCAGATTCTCCCTCCAGGGAGTGCCGGCTCTGTAACTTTGGGTGCTTCATTCAACCTCTAGGTGGGTGTCTTCCTCCTCCCTTTGTGTAGCAAAAAGAATGGCAACATGCACCTGCCAGGAGTTTGGGGGAATGACTTGAGTTGGTGCTTGTTTGGAAGGGTAAATATGGTAGTATACACTTAGTGAGACTTTTTGTTGTCATTATTGAGGAAATGGAGACAGGAAAAAGAAGTGATGTGCTGAGATATATCCATTCAGGGTGGGCTGAGAGAACTGGCTGTTCTTAGTCCTAAGTGCTTAAGTTACTTTCTATATGTTTTGAGTAAGAGGCTAGGGAAAGAGTCTCATAAATAAAGTAATTATGTATTTGCGCTCTCTCTCTCTCTCTCTCTCTCTCTCTCTCTCTCTCTCTCTCTGTGTTTGAGTATGTGCACATGAATGCAGGTGTCTTCAGAAGCCAGAGCACTGGACACACCCATCCCTCTTGGGCCCTCCTGGAGCTGGAATTGTCCAGCATGAGTAGTAGGTGGTGAACTGAGGTCCTCTACAAGAGCAGAATGTGCTTTGAAGCACCGAGACATTTTTCCATCCCCTAAGAGGTTCATATTTATATTTACTTATTTATTTAAAAAATAGGCTTTTAAAATTTAATTTTATGCTTATGAGTTGTTGGCTTGCATTAATGTTTGTATATCATGTAGGTGTCTGGGGTCCATGGAGGTCTGAAGAGGGTGCTGAATCCCCTGGACCTGGAGATGTGGATGGTTTATGAGTTGTCTTGTGGGTGCTGAGAATCAAACCCAGGTCTGATGCAAGAGCCACAAATACTCTTAGCCATGGAGTCATGGAGTCACATCTCCAGTCCCAGTTTCATAGTGTTAGAGAGAAATTTCTGTGGGTCAGACAAAAAGCTTTTTGCTTTCTTGAGGAGCTAAGGCCAGAAGCCGGGACCTTGGGCTTGATAGTCAAGTGCTCAAGCACTGACTTCTGTTCCCGTCTTGTACCAGATGGCTCTTAAAAATGATCAGTCACAATGCTTCCTTCTGTTCATGCCAGCCTCAGAGCTCATGGAATGAAGCATTAAGTGAAGGTTCTAGATAGCTGAAGTTTCCTCGTGTTTATATTGAGATGTGGTCACACTGAACACACGTGATAATTAAGCACTGAGTAGAAGGGGCCAGGGATGTAGTTCTGTGGAACAGTGGTTTTGATTCTCAGCACTGGAAGCCAAGAGTGGAACAAGGTCAACGTCAGAAAGATTCATACAAAACCATGTTTGTTACCAAATCATTGGACTTGGCAGAAGGAAGATTTGAGTGATGATGTCACCAGTTATTGGTGAGCAACCATTGGGAAACAGCTCCTACATCTGTAAGATGGAGATAATGATGATATAACCGATGATGACAGTCATATTTATAGAAGAGGCTCTCAGCTAGATATAGTGGCTCATGCCTGGAGCCCCAGCACTTGGGAGGCTAAACCACGAGAGACATGAGTTCAAGGTTACCTCGGCTGTATAGATTCTTAAGCAACAAAGAGAATCTAAGAAATAGCAATATAGAAAATCAATCTTACAGTTTAAACATTAATTTTCCTCAACCCCTTTCCATCCAAATTTTAATTTTCTGCTTTATTAAATAATTGTGGATCTATATATCATCTATCTATCTATCTATCTATCTATATCTATGCATCCATCTATCCATCCATCCATCCATCCATCCACCCTTTCATAGACAGTCTCACTGTGTAGTTCAAGCTAGCCTGGAATTTGCTGTGTAGACCAGGCTGGCTTTGTACTTACAGAGATCATCCTGCCTCTGCCTTTGGAATATTGGCATAATATTATGTTTTTGATTTGCTGTAGTGTTGAAAGTTGACCTCAGGCCTTTCACAGGCTATTTACCATTAAGCTATACCCAAAGTCCCTAATTTTTAAAAACATGTATAATATTCAAAACTTTTTTTAAAAAGTCAGGGTCATATTTTGTTTTTTAAGCTACATAACATTCCTGAGTTCAGGCAAACCTAATGCTTTTGCCCCCCAAGTAGCTAGGGCTGTTAGCATAAATAATTGTGTCTGGATAAAAAGATTTTTTTTTCTGAAAATAAATGTCTTGAGACAGGGTTTTATTATGTAACTCTGGCTGGCCTGAAACTTGTTATGTAGACCAGACTGGACTTGAATTTAGAGAAATCCACCTGCCTCTGCCTCTTAAGTGCTGTGATTAAAGGCATGTACCACTACATCTGGCTTTTAGGGAATTTTTGCCATGAGCAAAAAGAAAATTAAAAATTTGCTTAATGTGATTGTATGTACCTTTAACAGAGGCAAAGTCAGGTGATAGCTTGCATTTCATTTCATGCTCATAAGAACTTTGGGATTATTAGATTTATTTTACAAGCAAAGAACCCGAGGGGAGGCCCTCCACTTGCCTAAGGACTCACAGCCACACTCATGGTTGGGATTAGATGGGAATCCTTTCCCATTAGGCCTGGAGAGCTGGGCTGTAGGAGAGGGGAGCCAGGAAGGTGGATGAGCTGTATCAAGGTGGAAGAGAGATACTTAAGTTTTCAGGCACCCTATGGATCAAGTTGTAGGTTTGCCCATCCATGCTATAGACTGGATATCCCGGTGGAGTCAGCCTTGGAGATTTCAAAGGAGGGGAAGACATGGATAGATAAGAGATGGAAAGGAGACACCTCTTAGTGTCTTCTCTTCCCAGCCATGCCCCCCTCCTCTACCCACCCAGCCATCCTTCCTCTAGGCTCCCTAGTACTTCCTCTACCAAGCTCTGGTCATGCCAGGCTTAGCATGTCAGGCTCCTGGGTGTGTGGATGTGTTTTACCCATTTGTTTCTTCAGATATTTCAAGTGCCTATGTTCCTTTCTCTGCAGCTCCCTCCTAACCTAGTGGAGGCCTAAGGGTTTGATCTCTGGTGTCACTCACCATTGGTATTGAACTGGAGGTAGACAGATATCACTCTTTTTTATAAAGCAGGAATAAGGGAGATATGCTAAATTTAGGTAGGAAAATCTGTACAGCTTTTAGCTGAGGTGATTATGTGGTTTCAGACTTGAGCTTCACATGCTTGCAATTGCTTTTAATAAGGTAAAAGAAGTATGCAGTCATTATTTGGAGGTTTGAAAGTTATATTCAAATGCAAACTTTCCCTATCATCACTGCTATTATTAATGAGATCACTTGGCTAGGCATGGTGGCACATACCTGTAATCCCAGCCCTCCCAAGGCTGAGGAGGAAGATCTCAAATTCAAGGCTGGCCTGAGTGATTCCAGCATGACCCTGGTCAGTCTGGTGTATCTGGTGAGACCTTGCTTCAAAAATTAAATAAATGAAATAAAATTAAAATAATAAGAAGGGTCTTGTTACCTCTCTCAGCTGAGACACTGGCTTCTCTATCAAGCAGGGAGCTTTTCTGCTTTCCAGATGTCCTAACATTTGTAGGCTCCTCTCTGGCGCCAGTGTCATCCATTCATCTGTGTTCACTCTCCTGTTAGCCAGACAGTCTCCTTTTTTCCTTCCTTCATATATGCTGATCTCTCTCTCTCAGCAACCACCCATTCAGCAGTTCAGTTGGTCAAATTGTTATAAAGATGATGTCAGATGAATCTAGTTTTCCATTCCTCCAGTCAAACAGCCATCCAAACACCCACCATTCATTTCTATATCCATTAAAAATCAGCCCACTTGTCCATCCTTGTCCCCCACCCACTCACCCATCCATCCATCCATCTACTTATCATCGACCTGTCCATCTACCTATCCATACACCCACCTCTCATCCCTAAATCCATTTACTGATGCCTCCATCCAAACATCCACCCTCCCATCTGTCACCAGCTCATACACACACGCATCTACCCATTCACCCACCTACGATCCATCCACCTTTTATCTTTTCCTTTCTGGGTCATGCTTTTGTGGCATTTCCAGTCTCCCAGTCTATAATCTGGCAATGTCCTATTGAAATCTGAAACTTTCCTTTCTCTTCCCCTTTTCCTCCCATTCTTCAGGGTATCACCTATCAAGACTGGCCTCAGATTGGTTGTGAGGTAGATATAGACCTTTAATTTCTGATGCTTTTGCCACACCTCCAGAGTGCTTGGATTACAGGTGTCTTTTTCATCACATCTGGTGGAGAATAGGTACTTTTGTACTTTGTATAGGCCGTTTGACACCCTTTAAGGCGTGCAGGGGTGAGGCCGGTTGTGTGTGGTTTTACAGATTCTGCATTTGTTCATCTGCTAGGACCCTATGGTGGTGGCTTTTTTCTTATTGTCTTTCACCAGGACCTCCCTTTACCTGGCCCTTTTGCATTTCACCTGTACCCGCGTGCATTATTTCAGGCCATTTCATCTGCCCGAATGCTTTCCCCCACACCCTGAGCTATTGGTGACCTTCTTTTTATTCTTTAGAACCCTCAGCTCAAATGTCAGTCTCGTGACACTGTCTATCCCACATCTTTTCCTGTTCCATTCCCAGATGAATTAATAGTCCCCATCTCTGTACTCCAACAACGATTTGCACATCTCTTTAGCATAGCTCTCTCCACACTGAATTTTAATTAATTGCTTGTTTGTCTGTCTCACAGGCTGGAGGGAGCATGCTTAACCCATCACTGTTTCTTTGGCATGTTGCACAAAGTCAGACATTCATCTATATGTGTACTGTCTATTATTTCTCATTTTCATTCATCTATATAACCCAGTATTTATTATCTAGCCACTGTTTACAATTTCTTAACAATTTATCAATTATCTGTCTATTAATTACCTTGTATCAATCATTTATCATCTATTGATCATTTATCATCTATTTATTGCCCATCATTTGTCATCTATGATCTATCCCCTAATTTGTCTCCATTCCTATTCCTCTCATCTTTGGAGACATAGCTTAGGTACTAACTTCCTAAAATCCTACCTGATTTTTATACCCCTCTTGGAATGTCTCATTTTTTCTGTTGTTGTTGTTCCAGGGCTTTTTTGAAAGGGAGATGGTGAGAAAAAGTGGGAATAAGTAGGGATCGACAGGTACCTCTCCTCCACACCTACCTCTCCTTGAGCTCTGTCATACCTGTGTGTCCTTATGCAAGACTCTGATCAGCTTTGCATGCTTGATTCTTGGGATCCAGTCTCAGCCTATGCCTTAGAGGACCTAGCCAGATTAAACGGAGGGACCTCCAGAGGCTACTAGATAGGCTTTCATTTGCTAGGATATGAGAGACTATGTTCAGCTAGAGAATTACCCAGGAGGATGGGCTAGAGGACTTATGCAAATAAGAAGCAAATTGAGCACAAACATGCAAATATACACGTGGTTCTCCTGATTGCTCATTCAGTGGGAGATGGGGTTGGTCAGCCTCTGGCTGAGGTCCTTGGGAGCACAGTGAGCAGGGCCATCTTCCACCCATCTCAAACCCCCAACTTCCTAAGGTTCATCTTGACTGCAGTTACAGCTGCTGTTTCTGCTGTGAGTGTGTGGCACAAGGAACCTTACCACTTCTGCTTAGTGATGTGTGGGCTCCCTGTGCAAGCAGGGTCAGAGAAACCAAGGCAAGACCCTCAGACCCTGTGAGCCTACACTCAGGGAGAGATGATAGCAAGTTTTCTTCATGCTGTCTCAGAAGGGTCCATTTGAAGTTAGGGAAGGGCAAAGAACCCAAGCTATGTGGAGTAGGCAAAGGCCAGGCAATGAGAGATGGACTTGTTCGTAAAAATAACAAAACACACTAGGCATCCAAGGACAAGAGAGTCTCTACAATGCAGAAAGACTCTCTTTAGAGCTGAGAGAATAAGTTACATCACATAGGACAGAGGGAGGTAGAGTTTGCAGTAATGACTTCTTTTTCTTCTCCTCTTCCTCCTCCTTCTTGAGGCAGGGTTTCTCTGTGTAACAGCCCTGGCTGTCCTGGCACTTACTTTGTAGATTAGGCCAGCCTTGAACTCAGAGATCTGCCTTTGTCTCCTGAATGTTAGAATTAAAGGTCCGCACCACCATGCACAGACCCTCATGACTTCTTAACGACTCAAGACTAGCAGCTCTTGGATGGTTAGTGACTTGCATTATGAAAGCAGCTAGAGTTGCCCCTAATCCATCTAGCCATTTCACCCACCCACCCATGAATCTATACATCCACCCATCCCTGCCTCCATCCCTGTCTCCATCCCTGCCTCCATCCATCCATCCATCCATCCACCCATCCATCCATACATCCATACATCCACTCATCCATCCCTCCATCCCTCCCTCTATCCATCCATCCACTTATCCATCCCTCAGTCCCTCCCTCCATCCATCCACTCATCCATCCATCTATCCATCCATCCATCCATCCATCCATCATGTTCATCCACCTATCTATCACATGTTCATACCTGGCTTATACATGGTAGAGTCTGTATCAGGCAGTGTCAGCTGTCCCCCAGTACTTTGCTATTCTGTTGCCACTGCATCATATTATGGAAGCAACTGCCACTGATGGCCTACAAAAGATCACACAGTGATCTCAGGACTGTTCTGCATCCAACATATAAACTCACCAACTATTTCATCTTATCTTTACTCTGTTCTGAAAATGTTTAGCTCAGTTTAACCCCGCTTTCCTTCACTTCCTTTTTCCTCTTCCCTTCCAACATAGGGTCTCATGTTGCACATGTTGGCTTTGAACTTAGGCCATGTGCCCCTAAGCTGGGCTTAACCAAGCTTTTCTGAGAGCTAACTATGTGTCAGGCTGTTGCTGAGCATAACAAGGGGTGAGAACTTACACACTGACAGTGTCACCCTGGGCTCTACAGGTATAAGATGGATTCTGTTTCCACCTGGGTACTGGGATGGTCTTTGGAAATAAGCAAAGCCAAAACTAGGGACACTCCTGGCTGAGGGAAGAGTTTTCAGAAGCAGTGTGGAATGAGGTAAGGCTGGGGAAGCTGCAAAGTGGATCCATCAGCTATGGTATCCTGTGTACAACACTGTGTATCAGAAGATGTATGGGTCCACAGGGGCTCTTCTGTTACAGATCCACCTTCATCCATCCCTTCTTCCAGGTTGGTGATGAGGCAATGAGTGGATTAAAAAGAGTGAGATTCTTTTAATCTTGGGCCTTAGACCTGATCCTGTACCTGCTCTGTGAACATGGACTTTATTGCTCTGGGAGAAATAAAGTGCCCCTCACCTCCTCAGGGATGAACTGAAGGTAGAAGTCCTCAGATTCTTTGGATCTCACTGGAACTTAAAAGGATATCTGTGGTGGCCCATGAGGGGTTTGAGGCTCTCAGCCTGGGAGGAGATGGAGATCTGGAGTAAGCAAGGACACAAGGGGCTGTGTTGGAAGAGGCCAAGGCAGGGGGTGGCTGAGGAGGTTGGTCTAGAGAATAGGGTAGTGTCTGTCCATCTTTTTTATTTTCAATGAAAATTGATGTTTTTAGTTATGATCACCAACTCAAGCAGGTTTCTTTTTTTCTTTTAAAGGTTTATTTATTATTAAAGGTAGCTGTTTTCAGACATACCATGTGGTTGCTGGGAATTGAACTCAGAACCTCTGGAAGAGCAGTCAGTGCTCTTAACCACTGAGCCATCTCTCCATCTGAACCCATCATTTCCTGGAGCATCTCAATAGTCTCTGGTCATGTGACTGTGGTCACTGTCCCATGGCCTGCGCCCACAGAGGAGAGAAACCCAAGGACAATGGGAGGAAGGAGTCTTGGACTTCATGGTTGGGAGCCTGCAGCAAAAATCCTCAACTTGGCTAAACTATTGTTACGTACTCAAAATAATTTTTTTAAACTTATTATTATTATTTTTAGAAAAAAGTTTTTGAGAGGGGAGAGGCTCCAGCCATTTCCATTAAAAGCAGGTCCAAGTGTTAGTGAGTCAGTTCCCACTGGCTCTCTCTAGAGTCCTGGGTATGTATTTGATTAAGGGGACAGTTGCTTTTCTTGAGGGGTGAGGTCTTCTAGCCAGCAGATCTGCCTCCCCCTCGCAAATCTAAAACCTTCTGGGAATCTCCTCTAAGCCTGTCCCAGAGTGTGCCTCTTGTTTTCTTCTTACCCGAAGGGACAGATGGATAGGATACTGAGCTTGAGGGGGAGGAGATGGCTATGCTGGGCATCTTTAGGATCTGCCAGTTTCCCAGAAGCATCTCCTTCAGGCCATTTCTAGAAACCTAGTGTCTTGCAGAGATACTTGGGATCTGTAGTAATGCAGGACCTGGAGAAGCCTGGGAGCTTTTCTGGGGTGAATGCCTGAGGGTGGCAGGGTGGGTTCTGTAAGAGACCTTCTATCTGCTTCCCAGCAAGTCAGCCAGGGCCACTAAGGCCCTTCTAAAAGGTAACAGATGGATCATGGTGAGGGCACAGGAAAACAGCAGCAAATCTTCCTATCATGAGCAGGATCTGAGGCCCACAGTATGTAAATAGCAGCAAGTCCTGATAGGGAGACTGCCTTGGGCTGCCCACCTCCTGTGTGCTGGCCACCTCCTTCCACAGCAGCAACCTGACACCTTGGAAACTCCATACTACCTCAAGCAAGGCATCCTCACCCAGGGGCATCCTGGATGTAGTAAAGTAGGTAGGGCTGACCAGACGGATACAGTGGCCTGGATCATTGAGAACACCTGGGTGGGGGGGTGGGGATGTGTGTGGCATAGGGGAGACATTCTTCACATCTCCGAGCATCTCAGCATCTCTGGTGCTGTGAAAAGGGGTATGAGGTCTGGTTCAAATCCTGGCTCATCCATTTGCTTACTAGGCAGTGGACTCTACCTCTAGGGGCCGTAGTTTCTCCATGTGTGATGTGGGGTAACTAATGTTACAGAGCAGTTAAGAAGACTGGCATCTAGCATGAGTTGAGGAAGGGCTGACTCTTGCCTATGTTAATGTGCCCAGGACACTTCCTATTGGTGGGGACAGTGCAGCTCCACAAGGGTTCCCACCTTTCCTGTGTTTCTGGAGAGACCTGGCTCTGAGGTGGGCTGAATGTGAAGGGAGTAGGTCCAAGACAGCCACCTCAGGCATGTGTAGCCAGGGAGGCCTGGGCTCATGAGTATTTGTGGCTTTGCTTTTAGTAACTTTACATCTCTACACATCAATTTTCCTGTCTGTAAAATGGGAATAACAATTCTTTTCTTATAAGAAATGATAAGAATTACATGAGAATACATCAGCTTGGGCTCACCATGCCAGAATGGTGATTCCTAAGGCCTGATACACAAGGAGGGCAGTTTGCCTCCTTTGTGCTGTGGTGGACCTAGGAATCCCATAGGCAGAGTAAACTAGTCAGTACAGTGAGAGCATGTTTGTACACCAGTGCTCATCGCAACAGTCTGGGCACCTGAGATATGGAAACAACTCAAGAGTCTGTCTGCTGATGAATGAATCAGAAATCTCTCTCTCTCTCTCTCTCTCTCTCTCTCTCTCTCTCTCTCACACACACACACACACACACACACACACACAGGAACACTAGTCAACCTTGAAAAGGAAGGAAAGCATATTATTTGTGTCCATGTAGATAAACCTGGAGGACGTAATGCAAAATGGAACACACTGGGCACAGAAAGACAAGTTCTTCATGATCTAATTATGAGAGGAATTCAGGAAAGGAAAATTGACTCAGTAGCTGGAGGCAGGCATGGGGCAGAGGGTACCAAGTTTCAGGAGAGCAATACAAATAGATTTTGGATTGCTAAAAACTACAGGGTGACCATGGCTAATTATATCACATGACATATGATTGAAGTTTGCTAAGACAGCAAATCTTACATGTTCTTACAAATGGTAACTTTGAAACATGAGTATGTTACTTAGCTTGATTGTAGGATATCTATCTATCTATCTATATCTATATCTATATATATCGAGTTATTTGTTTTATATGTATGAGTACACTGTTGCTGTCTTCAGACACACCAGAAGAGGACATTGGATCCTATTACAGATGGTTGTGAGCCACCATGTGGTTGCTGGGAATTGAACTCAGAACCTCTGAATGAGCAGCCAGTGCTCTTAGCTTCTGAGCCATCTCTCCAGCCCACAATATAAAATTTTAAACATTGCCTGTATACTGTGATTGCATACAATTTTATTTTTCAACAAATACTGTTCTCTTAAATGAAAAGTGGGCTTGGCAGAACTGGGAATGTTGGGTAGCTTCTCTTTGGCTGGGGTGCTGGGTTGGAGAGCAATCATTATACCTAGGTTCTTTACTGATTCAACATTTTGTCTGTGAGTCACCATGGGGGGAGCACTTGCTGTCACCATCCCCACCTTTGAGAGGAACCTAAGGCATCTAGTAAGGTCAAGTAGGTGCCCAGAAGGCTTGTGGGCAGGTTTTGCAGCCTCTCTTCAGCCAAGCAGAGGCAGAGGCTCTTGAGTGTGGGGGGCCTCTGAGCTTATGCAAATGGGTGAGTGTTAATAGCTCCACTAATGGGAAACACACGGGGAGATAGGATCAGCAGCGAAGCGGAAAGAACTTGCAGAAAATGCAAGCTGGGAGAAACCCCAGAGAAATCCGGGAAGCTGATTAAGTACTCCAAAGCTCAGAGTGCACTGTGCACTGGTGGGCATGAAGCATCGAGGGGGCAGGGTGGGGAAGTGCTGCTGAAGCTTTAGTGATTGGCCACCCAAGTCCAACTGACCTTGTGCTCAAAGACACTTGGACAGCAGTATTTCTCTCTCCGAGACAGGCCACTTGCCAGGCAGCCTGGATGCATGCCTCCCCTTTGCTTGGCCCTGTGCGGGGCTCCAGTATCAGGCAAACGTGCCCAGACCCTGATTTCTGAGAGAACACTTCCTCCAGGGTGAGCACTTAGACGCTGGAGCCAGACTGTCTGTTCAAACCTCACTTCTGACACTTTCTAGCTGTGTGACCTTGGACACGGTATTCAACCTTTCTGTGTTGAGCTTCCTCGTTTGTAAGCTGAGATGTCATAAGACGAAAATGATGTTGAGATGAGCATCAAATGCAGTGCAGTTGGAAGAATGGCTGTGAGTTCATAACTACTGGGTACAAGATAAGTATTATTTCAGAAAAATAAAATTTGACCAAGGCCTTCTGCTGCTTAAATCCTTTACAGCATCCCATTGCCCTGAGGTGTGATGGCAATCTCAGCCCCGAGGCTTTTTCTGGTCCTTGTTCATCTGTTTTGTCCCTGTCGGATCCACTACTCTTCTGCCATTCCAATTGACCTGTGTTTTTTTGAACGTGCTCTCTTCTTACCTATGGGCATCTCTGTGTGCTGTTTGCCTTGCTTAAAATTCCCTCTCTCAAAGATCTTGCCTGCCGTGTTCACGTGGTAGACTGTTACAAAGGGAGATTTATTTCTGATGCTCATCAGATTTAAATGCCCACACCTGGGTCTCCAGGGACTCCCCATGCCACACTATTATACTGTGAGTTTTAAGGGTCCGTTTCTCCACTGGGCTGAGCCATCTCTCTGTTCTTGACACATAGAGCAAGCCTGGACTCAGAGAAGCTTGGCAAGTATTTGTTGAATGAATCTGGAGAAGCCACAGATAAGTTGCTCAGGCTGCTGTTCCAGTCATGAGATTTTCTCTGGCGCTTTCAGATGAGACTGGCAAGCTGTGTGACTTTAGATAAATTGTACCACTTGTCTGGTCTTCAATTTATTCCCTGAAAAATATTAATGGACACATGTACAAGACACGAAATAATGATTTATTTGTTGTAGGGATGGTGCCATGCACTTCAGCATCTCCATAGTCCATGCCTGGTGCTGCTGACCACCAGTGCTCCTCCACCTCTGACCAGAGGAAGCAGGCATGTGTGAAGCCTACATGGGAGGCCTTATGCCTTCATGTCAGCAAAGAAAAGCCACTAGGAAATCTGTAACGTAGACAAGAGGGACATCCATCCGTCCTCCCTGCCAGCCCCAGATAGTTTCAAGTCCATCTTCTAGCATTTATGCTCTTGCATTAGGTTTGGTGAACTGTGAATTTTGTTACTCTGTGTCAGGGATTTGACTGTACTTAATTGTATGACTAAAGCTTTGCTGTGTGTGGATAAACATCAGCATTCATTCACTCACTCACTCATTTATTTACAATTTATTGTCTACCTACTAAGTGTCTAGAATCATTGATACCAAGATAATTGTGCTACTTCTTGTCTGCCCTCAAGTCGTTCTTATCTTGGGGGGATAAGCAGATGTGGAAACAAGCAAAGGAGGATCATGGGAATCATGAAAGGGTCAGGACTGGGATAGCACTGATTGGGACACCCAGAAGCTCCCAATCCCTTCCTATAGTGGAGGCTAAGCATTCTCTAAGTGTCATGTCATTAGTTCTTCTCAGAGTCCCGGAGGCATGGAGGTGATGCTCAAATCAATTAGCTTTCTATTATAGCTCTGACAAGTTAGCACAAGCTTCCTAGACTAGATCTGGGGTTGTTAAATGTTTCCTGCTTGCCTCCTTTCGCCTAACAGACTTTTACTTAACCCCAGGTATATACACACACAAATTACATATACAACTCAAACATTTACGACAGGAAATCCATTTAAATTTAATGTAAATGTTCCTTAGGATACATACGGTATTACCATTTATTAAGGGTGAAAATGAGTTTGAATGCTAATGAGATGGATGCTTATTTTTTTATTATTATTTTTTACATAAAGAATTATATCTTGGTTAAATAAGGATAGAAGTGGGGAAGGAGGGCAAAAAAAGAGAGGGGTGGGGGTGGGCTATCCAAAACTAAAGATGTATGAACACTCACTGTTTTGTAATTAATTAAAATGTAACTAAAAACAAAGAAAGAGCTTGAATGGAGGTACTCTGCATGGGTAGAAAATGCTTCCCACAAAAGACATGAATCATTAAATGAAAACTCAGTGCCAGGTGAGAAATATTTTCCTAACAGTTACAGGTAACAGAGGACCCCCAAGCAACACAAACTATTTCATAAGATTTGGTTGTCCACTATAGGTAGACGGTACAAGTCTATTGTTGAAGACAAACCACACTTTGGCTGCAGAACTTGAGAAAGCAAGTTGGAACTGACCTTGGAGACTTCTCTACTGGCTAGTTTTCATAGTGCAGGAAGAAGCTATGCAGGCCACAGGGGAAGAAAAGACACCAGTGGTTTTGCCCAGTGCTGGGCTTTGCATACCCTAACATTGACCTGTCAGGCAAGTAAGTCCCTGCAGAAGCAATAGTGATATGACTGTTGTAGGGGTAACCAGCTGCCTTCTGCTTGGATTTGAGGTATGTTTCAAAAGAAGGAACTGATGCATGATACTTGTCAAAAACCCATGGCTGTGGAGGCCACAGGCTCTAGAAATGAACATGCTATTGGCGTTTCCCTAAATGTGCATGTCAGACTGCCTTCTAAAGGCTTGTGCTTATACACGTGGATTAGTGTTGTTTTCAATCTTGGCCACAGAAACTTCTTTCTTCAGTGAGCAGTCAATGCAGAGACTCATATCTGGTTAACATGCTAGGAGTAAGTGACTGTGGAGTGCCCAGCCCTCAATGGAACACTTATATTACCCATCCCCCACAAAGCTCTGCAAATATGATGAAAGGAGTGGAAAGAACGTAGGGGCGAGGGGGCGCCATGAAATGCTGTCTTCTGGACACAACAGCACAGCTGCGTTTATGAACGCTCGGCAGCTATGGCTACCTGCCTAAGTCAAGCCAGGCAACATTTCAGCATGGATGGGAGATGGGCTCATGAAACTTTACCTCTAGCTCAGGAGCTATTGGCATTAATGGCTGTTGGGAGAAGGGAAGTCATTTTTCTTTGGGAGCATGGCTGCTGGTAGTTTGCCCATGCTCCAATGGATGACCTACATCCAGGAGTATGCAGACAGTGCTAATCAAATTCAGTGGGGTATAGAAAAATACCGATATGAAGGTGGAAGGCGAAGATATTGGAAGTGAGGCTGGAGGGTTGAGAGGGAGAGTAAAAGTTGGAATATTTAGAACATAATTAAACCTTGGGCTGGGAGATGGCTCAGTCAGCGAAGTGCTTGCCCTCTGAGTATAAAGACATGAATCCAGGGGTCCCCAGTGGAGGAATTATAGAAAGGACTGAAGGAGCTGAAGGGGTTTTCAGCCTTTAGGAAGAACACCATCAACCAACAAGACCCCTAAGAGCTTCCAGGGACTAAACCACCAACCAAAGAGTACACATGGAGGGATCCACGGCTCTAGCTGCACATGTAGCAGAGGATGGCCTTGTTGGATGTCAAAGAGAGGAGAGGCCCTTGGTCCTGGGAAGGCTCAATGCCTCAGTGTAGGGGAATGCCCAGGTGGGGAGGTGGGAGTGGGTAGGTGGGGGAGCACCCTCATAGAAGCAGGGGGATGGGGGATGGCATAGGGGGTTTCCGGAAGGGAAACCGGGAAAGGGAATAATGTTTGAAATGTAAACAAATAAAATATCCCCCCCCCTCCAAAAAGAGACATGAATTCAATCCCAGTACCTATGTAAAAAGCATGCTTATATTCCCAAAGTATGGGAGGAAGGGACAGGCAGATCCTGGGGTTTGCTGACTAGCTAGCCTAGCCTAATTGGTGAGGCCCAGGTCTCAGTTCGAGAGCCTGTCTCAAAAAACAAGGTGGATAGAGTCTGAGAAAGAACAATACCCAAGGTTGTCTTGTAGCATCCACATGTACAGCACACACATTTTATAATTTTATAATTGTCTATGCAGAGAACGTTGCTTTGCGTAAACACATAAAATGCCAGAAGTGTGTTTTGGGTCATTTCAGAAGTTGTTGGAAATTATGTCCTAATACTGAGCCAGATTTATCTAACAATTTTCAAAAATGAAATTCAAGACAGCAATGGAAACAATTAAAAAATTTTAAAATTGTATTTACTCTTTAATGTAAATCTGGGTGTGTTTCTTTTTCCTTCTGCCATGTGCATCTTAGGAATCAAACTCAGGTTCTCAGGCTTCGAAGCAATCTTCACCCGCTGAGCCAGCTCACCTACCTGAAAAAGAGCATCGTTTAAAATCCAAATATTATAAACGCGAGACAAACCAAAGACTGGTTTGATACTTGCATGTTAAAGAATGACGATAGGGAAACGTTGAGCCGTTGCTTTTCATTTATAGCCACTGTGTCAATAAAGCAAAAAGAACATGTATATTCAATAAAAGCTCTGAGGTTCGTCCTCTTCAGACTCTGCTCTGGCTGAGGTTTTCAGACAGCGTTTGCTGGCATCTCTTGGTGTCAGAGTGTGTGTAGTGTGGATGTGCATTTGGTGAGAATCAGAGCTGCAGTGAAGTCACATCATGCAACGTGGACGAATACTCTGGAAAGCATCTCATTTATCACTTGCTTGATTTCAAATTGTTGCTTGTGCATTCCGAAACCTTTAAAGTTGCCAAAAAAAAACCAACCCACAACCATACATTAAATTTCATGACCCCATATCAGATTGTGAGCTACAGTTTAGAAGCCAGAGTATAGGTCACTACAAGTTTACTTCCTTACCAGTCCTGGGGGGCAGAGTCTAGAACATACCTCACCAGATTAGGGTCAAGTTCACAGGGCTACTAGAGGGAAGAATCCCTCCCTTTTGCCTTTTTAAGCTTTCGGTAACCACTTGTGTTCCTCTTCTCATGGGCCCTACTTACTCCAGTCTTTCTTCTGTCATCCCAATTGTCAGTATGACCTTCCTGCCTCCCTCTCCTGGGGTCCTTGTGAAGATACTGGATGTCCCAGGATCATCTCCCCATCTCACGATCCACAGTAAAACCGTATCTTCAAGGTTCCAGTGGTCATACCCAGGGTTTAGGAGGAAGAGATGGACATCCTCTAAGGGCTATACAGCCTGCCACAGCAGCTTATGGATGGACACTCCAGGATTCAGGAGGATGGAGTCATTAGAGCATAAGTCATCAGCTAGAAACTGGTGAATCCAGCCCTCCTTGAGCTCAGCCTCAAAGCTCTAATCCCAAAGCCAGAAGGCTGCTTATGTGTGTGTTGGAAGTGGAAGATGGTTGCAGATGAACCTTGAACCAGAGTTTGAAGGTGTGTCTTAGGGACCGGTTCAGAAAAATCATGATAAAAAATGGCTTAGCACCTGCCATGGACAGGTAGGGGGAGGAGCTACGTTGCTGAGATTGACAGGTGTACGAAGCAAGGTGAGATGGGACAGCCAGGTGGGATTTGGATCCAGTAGCATAGATAGCAGTCAGCATGACTTGCAGCTCAACTAAGAAGTAGAAAGATGCTGGGCCATTGGACCTGTGGGCTTTGCTTCAAACACTTTCCTTATTTTCAGGCATGTGAAATGGTGGGTCAGCTCTTCTGCCAGCCTCTGGCCACCTGGCCTGGACCCATCCGTTTCCCAGCAGGAATAGAGTTAGATGGCCAGCCCCCCCCCCCCCCCCCCCCCCCCCCCCCCAGGACAGCGACGGTTTCCAAATATCTGTCTGTTGAAATAATGTTCTCTGGGCGCTGGCTTCCCTCCCCCTCCTTCACATTCCTGGGCAAGCCCGCCTGTTTGGCTTGCTCGGACAAATATTGACTTTCTCTGTCCTTCTCACTCTGGGTCTGTTTAAAAGGCATCAATCTTTGCTGGGGTGTGCACTCCCTCTCTGTAACCTGTGGCCTCTGTGGGCCCATCTGGGCAGGGAGTGGTTGGGGAGGGGCCATGGGCTCTGGGGAGACCTGCAAGGCAGATTTGAACTGTAGCTTTCCATGTGGTCCTGTAAGGGTTCCAGATGCCTCTTGCTCTGGCACACACCGAGACCTTTCATGAAGATTTCCTTAGACGTCACAAAACCCAGACAGGATAGTCCCATGCTTCTGTAGGAAACCCTGCCCATTCGGATTGTGCCTTCAAAAATGTATTCATTACTCAGGCATGGCGGACACTGGCGCCAGTAATGGAGTAAACTCCATTACTGGAGAAGTTGGGGCTGGATCACTGGAGCCTTGGAGTTTGAGGCCAACCTTGACAACATACTGAGACTGGTTTTTTTTTTGTTTTTGTTTTTTTGTTTTTAATGACTAAATATCTACTATCCAGGTATTTCTTGGTCTTCACCACTGCCGTCTGAGGCCAGCTGTCTCATCTCATGCCGGAATTCTTAGGTGAGTTCCTGGTCATCTGTTGTCAGCTCTGGAGCAGGGTCATTTTGGAAAGGTTTGCCCACACCTGCTGCCCTCCCCTCCTCTGCCATCCTTGGTTTGGGTGGTCTTGCTCCTTGGGCAGCCTCATGCTGGCTCCTTACCATGTTATTTTTCCTACATCGAGAAGCTTTGGGCTTCTGCAGTGGCCTCAGCCTGGGACACTCTCAGAATGGAAAGCCCCCTCGCCTTTGTGTGTGTTTCTGCCTAGTAGCCTCCCTTTCAGAGAAACCTTCCTTGAGCAGTAGAGTTCAGAGGGAACCCTTCCTGAGTCCTCTCCACCAGAACCCCCTCCCCCTTGATATGCTTTTTAACCAACACACCCACACACACATACACACACACACACACACTCACACATACACACACACCCCACACATATACACATAAATACTACACACATACACACACACACCAAATATACCACATACACACACCATATACACATACACCACACAAACATCACACACATACACATACTACATAAACATACACCACACACACTAATACATATACAAAAACACCACATACACAATACACCACACACACATGCCACATGCACACACACATAGCATACACACATATCACATACACCCCCAGACTCTCTCTGTCCCCTTTGGCAGTAGGGAATGAAAAACAGAAGAATTATGAGAATTATAGGATCCACACTTCTCTGTCCTTTATCTAGAGTTAGGAATCCTTACTACAGTTTGTCTCTCTTTCCTTTCTTCCCTTATCTCTCCCCAGTGTGCATGCTCTTGAACTCTCCTTCCCTCTTCTGTCCTATCGCCCAACTTCTGGCACATGCCTCTCGACAAAAAGCATGCCTCTCCAGTATCACAACACAATGATTGCCCTAAAACTGTAACCCTGACATTATGCTATTGTCCAATATATAATATCATGCAAAACTTTCAATTTATGAACTAATCCCTTCTAGAACATTCCATTCTAGCTGCTTTGTCTCGTTAGTCTCCCTTAAGCTCCAACATTCTCCCAGACTTTTTGTTTGTGTTTTCTGTGTTGTTCCTGACAGTGGCACTTTTGCAGAGCCTAGCTTGGTTATTTAGCAAAATGCTTCTAGATATGAACTTGCATGCTCCCTAGATTAACTGAGATTCACCATGGATAGGGCTACCCTTATCTTTGACTTTGGCCTCTGTCCCTCTAGATAATTCTTTCCAGTTCCCATCCCTTCGTGTATCCTCTGGATTTCACTAGTGCTGGACTCTGCCTCTGTTCCTGCTCAGCTTCATGTCCTGGAGGGTGAGAAGTCCTGCTCTGGCATCAGGGGACTGGAGCAGATGAACCAGGACAGCAACCTGTCCACTAGGATGGATACTCAGCTAACCCTGGATCCATAGCAGCTGAGGCTCTCGATGCCATGGTGCACCTCAGATAGTCGGAGCCACGGAAATCTGCTGAGAAATGTCTTATGTGACAAAGCAATGGAGACTCTGCCTTCACTGAAGGGTGTTGTGTGCCTGTGTGTACATCCATGTGTCTCTGTGTATGTGTGTGTGTGCATATGTGCATGTGTGTGTCTGTCTATGTATGACGTATGTACATGTTCACATGTATATTTCTTCTTGGGCTCAAGCTCTGACCTCTGTCTGTCAGATATCCTCGCTGTTCCTAACTGTCCCAGGGAACTTTCTTAGAGTTTCTGGAACCAGTGCACAGAACTCTCAGACATCCACGAGATGGACTGTGTGGGTTAGTTCTAGAAGAGGGATGGAGAGTGGGGTATCATGGCCGCACAGCATGTGGCTTTGCAAGCAGGTGGATCTTTTTTCCCCAACTTTTTATTGGTTCTGTGTGAATTTCACACCATGCACCCCTATCCCACTCATCTTCCCCTTCCCTCGTGCCTGCCCTCAACCCTCGCAACCTTCCCCACAACAGAGAAAAAAACTCCTTGTGGAAGCTGTAGTGTGTCACAGAGTAGATACCCTTTGTCCACACTTCTTTGTTCATTGCAATGCGTCTTTGCTCTGACTTGAGGCCCCAGGCTTCTGCTACTCTGTTGATACTGGACCCTCACTGGGACTCCTCTCAGATATCCTGTGGCTACCCTGTGTCACAGAGATCCTGCAGCTTTGGATCTGTAGGACCAGCCCCCTCATGCAATCCAGAAGTTCATTAGTGGGGTAGACGTTGGAGGTGGGACAATTCAAAGCCCTAGAGATATTTGAGCTGGTCAGCTTGCTGGCTCTCCCACTCTCATGCCTTGGGGGGCCAGCTGGCTTGCCAGCAAAACTCCCCCTCCCCCACCAGGACCAGCTCTACCTTGCTGCTCAGGCAGAGGTGCAAGGCCTGCTCTTCGGAGTGTCGCAGCCAGTGAGGGACATAGCTAGTTCTCCCACTCTCATGACCCCAGGGTCAGCTCTCCTGCCTGCCATAGATGTTGAGGGATGATGGAGGGGAGGGGGTGTCTCTCCCTCATCTGTACCACCTAGCAGACAAGAGGCAGGGCCAGCTCTCCCATACTCACACCCTCAAGGCTGGCTCACTTGCAACCATCACATCTAATGTTAGCTCTACTGTGCTGCCCAGGTGAGGTGCAGGTCCTGGTCTCCTGAGTACTGCAGTAGGCAAGAGGCAGGGTCAGCTCTGATGACCTCAGGGCCAGTCCTCTTGCTTGCCATTGGTGGCGAGGGATGAGAGGGGAGTTATCTCTCCTTCACAGATGGGTCTTACCCTGCTTCTTCCTGCAGGGTCATTCTAGGTAAGTAGGTGACCTCTTTGAGACCTGGTTTCTTAATTTGCAGAGTGGGATAGTACTGTGTACTTTCACGTATTCTTGTGATGGTAAGATGCCCTTAAAGACCTGGCACACACTGGATGGATGTCTATTAGTACATGAGGAAACAGGACAGTTTCTAAGGGCCGAGAAGCTGTCTGTTTACTGCCATACAAGGCTCAGGAGTGATTGCCAGACAGTTGCTTTTGAGGCACATAAGGCTTCTTTCTCTCCATTCTGAGCCTGTGTCTCTGCCCTGGGTAATCAAGACAGATTTTGATGGCAGATGTAATGGATTAAGACTGGGAAGAGTTTCCAAGTTTGGTCCTTGGCAGCTACTTTGGAGAGGAAGATGTTCAGGGTAGAGTGGGGGGTCAGAGAGGTGGGGAACACCCTAATTCACACCAGCAGCCTCTTTGTTGGTATTACTCCACTCCACACTTGAAGGCCACAGCAGCTTGTCTGGACATGGCAGAAGAGCTGGTTCCATAGTTTAGTAGTTGGGGATAGGGGTGGGTGTGGGGGTTGGTCTGAGTTCTTGACCTGACCTAACCACTGGCACTGTGAGTGTGAGGAGATGCCCTCCGTAACTCTGGCATCTGTAGACTCTCTGTGTGCTGCTCATGTGTATATTGGCTGTATTTATGGACTCACTGATCTAAGCGAGCACTTCCTGTGTACATGGTGCTGGGCTTTGAAGGAGAGCAGGCAACAACCCTTGCAGAGCTTCTGTTCTGATGGAAGAGACGCACAGTGTGTCATGAGGGCCATTATCCCTGTGGCATGGAGGGTGCCTAGTGTGCTGAGGTTCACTGGATGGCTGAGAGAGTGAAGAAGGCACTCCTGAGGGACACACCTAAGTAAGCCCCGAAGGATTCACATGTAGGAGTTGGTTGCATGATGTGTATGTAAAGTCAGAGAAGCCGAGTCTCTGCAGAGAGCTGTGTGTGCACGAGTACTGAGGCAGGAAGAGCACAAGTGCTTGACAAGGCTCTGCCACTCAAGAGCCCTATGCCCCCCTCCTCTCATTGGATTCGCTGAAACGTCTCTACCGTGGACAGCAGGCCCCCATCCCGCCTTCTCTTCTTTCTTCATGTGGAGTGGAAGGGCTAGGGAAGTAGTCGACGGAGAAATTTTTTCTTGTCGTCTTGAAGAACCATCAAGACTTTTCTTGCATCGTGGCTCTACCATTTCCCTTTCTCAAAAGAACACAACTGAGGATTTCCTTATTTATTTATTTATTTATTTATTTATTTATATCTAGTTTCTGCTCCTTCTGGCTCAGGTTCCTTTTTTTTTTTTTCCTATCAATTTTGGGAGGAGAAAAAGAGTTGTTTGTTTTTTAATTTCAAAGTCAGCTTCTTGTTTTTTTAATTTGTCAGACTGCTCCATCTCAGCCTGGGTGAATACCAGTTTGAGAGACACACACAAAAAAATTGTTTGGTGTATGTGTGTGTGTGTGTGTGTGTGTGTGTGTGTGTGTGTATCTGTGTTTTCCATGAATTTGTGACCTCCTCAGGGAAATCCTTCCCAGTTCTGAGTGACAATGGGGGCACCTGGTCAGGCCTGTGTGGGTGACAGGCAGTGACAAGGAGGTGGAATTAATCACCGTCAGGAAGCTGGCCTTCAACTCTCCTCTGGCCTTGGTGTGGATGGCAGGAGGAAGGGGGGTTGAGAGGCCCTCCTCTCCTGGAATTCCCACGCATCTAAGAGTGGCCATGAGCATAGCTCTGTAGAAATATGATATATTCTTCATCTTGCTGCTGCTGGTATCCTGGGGTCAGACATGAGGGTAGACTCCTCTGGCAGGTCTCCAATGATGTTCACCTAGGGATTATTGCTCCAAGTCCCACTGTTCTCATGTGCATGGCTGAGAAGGCTGAGAACACCCATGAAGCTGGTTGCTAAGTAGACAATCATCAGGAAACTCATCCAGGAAACTGGAGGGAGAGAAGATGATGTATGTGGCCATTCTTTGCCTGTTACATCTGCACAAGGTGGTGGAGATGGATGGCCCAAGTGGGAAGAGCCAAGAGACTTTGATTTGGAAATCCCCAAGGGATTTGTCTGAAGTGAATGTCTGAGAAAGTTATCAGGTGTCTTGAAGCTGGAGAGTCAGAAGGTGTGGACTGCCCCAGCCTAGTAGCAAGGTAGGTCTTCAAGGACTACAGCAGGTGACAGGACATAGTATGGAGGGTCAGTGTATCCTCTAAGCTTCTTGAGCCTGTGCTCTGTTGCTGATTGTGCTACCTCAGGTCTTGCAGGTATGGGCAGGACATACCCAGCTGACTAACCCAGCACAGAGCTACTTGACTCAGAGGACAGCTTGGAACAGATCTGCTCCTGGTCCCTCTAATCTCAGTCCACTGATCTCTGGTCTAGGGAAAGGGACATGACCTGAATTGTCACAGAAATTCAGCACAGCTTCTCTCTAGTGTAACTTAGTGACGCTCTGCTTCATTTCTCCCTTCTTAGGATATACACCCTAATACCATAACCCCAGTCCCTCTGACTTTCCCCATACCCCTTCAGTCAGTGAAGAGCAAAGCACTTTCAGATCACCCATGATGCCTTCAGCTCAATTCCATTGTCTCCCCAGTTCAACCTGACTCCATCCAGTCAGTACAATCCAAATGTGTGCAGGCTGTGTCCCTCCACTGAAGAGTGCTCCATGTGGTTCAGCTTGTCTAGACTGGCTGTGCTGAGTGGGTGGAGCCTAGTCCTGTGCCTCTGAGCCAGAGCCATGCCTCAAAATTCAGACTATGAGTTGACTCAGTGAAGCTCATCTGAAGTTTCCTCAGTTTGATTTCTCTTAACCGTTTAATAACTCTCCTTAGAATATAGACTCTGGGGTCTAGAGAAGTGGCTCAGGGGTTAAGAGCATGCACTGCTCTTGCAGAGGACTAGAGTTCAGTTCTCAGCATCCAGGTTGGGAGGTTCACAACTGCCTGTACCACCAGTTCCAAGGAATTGAATATCTTTGTCTGGACTCTTCACACACTCATGATTAACATATGCACATACACCACCCCGCCACATATATTTACACATAATTAGCATTACAGAAATCTTTAAAAGTTGACTTAATATGAGCTCCACAAGGGCAGCTTCATTTGTTAGTGTTATTCTGAATCCCAAGTGCACACACAGCACCTATGATCTCCATAGTAAGTGCTCAGTATGTGATTACGAACTGAATGTTGAACCAAGCCTCCCTGCTTCTCCTTAGCCCAGCTCAGCAAAGCCCTGCTTCTTTCATCCTTCCTTAGGATATTTATCCTAACCTAATAACCTCAGTCCTTCTGTCCTACCCTGTATCTGCTCCACCCAACTCTAACTCGGCTGGATTGAATTTTAAAGTTTATCACTATTAGTCATGCAGCGTGCTCAACTCTGTTCCCGGTGCTGAGAGTGTTACAGTAATGGGCTTACAGTCTCAACCCTGTTTGAGCGTACACTTCATAGGCACTTAACGTTAGACAGTAGCAGGTATACTGTGGCTAAATCTATAGGGTAAGGGATGGTGCCATTGAAGAATGTGATGGTCACAGAAAGCTTACTTGAGATGATGTTTGAGCACAGATCTGAACAAAGCGAGGAAGAGAGCTCTCTGGTTTCCTGGGGCAAATGCTTTCCCAGAACAGCAATCAGGTACAAGCCTTGGGGTAGCAATGAGGCTGGTGTGTTCAAGGACCCGGAGGCAAGGATGTCTAGAACAGTGTGAGGTCCAAGAGAATTATGCAGAGCTGGTCTCCCTTTGCTATTCTGTTAGCCTTGGGCAGTCAGGACTGTTTTTCACACAGCTGCATCCCTCACATTTGGCACAGACCAATCTACAGTAGGCACTAAAAATGTTTTTTCTCAATGAATGAATGGATTCAACTGAACACCATGCAAATTAACTTAATCCAAGTTAGCATAATTTCACTTGACATATTTGAATTCAGCTCATTGACAGGACAAGTTTGGGTCTCATAGCTGTGGAAAGATGGATGTTGTTTTTGCAGAATGTTAGTTTCTTTGATTCTCCAAGCCACAGTGACCTCCTCTACATGAAAGTAACATTGGCCTCACCTCTCCCACAGGTGTGGTGGGGGTCCACCGAGATCCTCAGTGTGAAAGAACTTTGTAGGTCATGAAGTCTGAGCTTCGAGGCCATGGCCACATCTGTTCATGACATTCCATGGATCTGTGGTTCTCTAGGAATGCTGACGACCAAATCTGTGCATGCCCTGTCTAGTTAAAAGCCTTTCGAAGGGTGCTCAGTGGATATAGGCTAAAATCCAAATTCCCATGAAGGCACAAGGACTCTTCCTGGTCCCAGCCTTACTAGCCACCATCCCTCATCCCTCTTCTTCATTCTCCTACCCTCAGAGAACTAACTGCAGGTCGCTCTGTTGTCTTAGCGACTTCTTGCATCCCTTGATTTTTGCCTCTTTCCAGGTTGTTTCTGTGCTTTCTCTTTTTAAATGATCTTGGATAGGTACAACAAATGTATCCTGTCCCCTCCTCTGTGTGCCAACAGTATCTTCCTCTTTCCTGCCAGGTTGTTCAGCTCATTGGATTCTCTGTCCCCTCCCTGCAACTCCTAGCCCCTCCTCCACCTCTCTGTTCCCTATTGGATTGTGTTGGGACATGTCATTGGAAATTCACATTGTCTTGAAAAAAAAAAAATAGGGTGTTGTTTTCTTTACATATGCTTTTAATTTATGTAACCGGCCTTTTCCTTCACGGCACCTTCTGTTTCTGATTTTTTTCTCATTTGACATGTTTTTAAGGTCTATCCATATCACAGCATATCCCTCTGTAGTCTAGTCAATCGCTTCTCAGCTATATGTGCTGTAGCCACGCAGTGCCTTTTCTTTGCCAGACAGTGCCTCAGTAAGTGCTTCCACACCATTCCTCCCGGCATGTGTCTTCGTTAGACGTGCACACCCAAGTGGAAGATAGCTCTGAGGGCTCTAGGGGTACCCGGGTTTCACTCCCCTAGGCTCTGTCTGATTGGGTCAGGTGTTCAACCTCTGTATGTACAGAATGATAGATGCAGAGACTGACCTCACCATGCTAGCTGAGTATCTTTGAGCACTAGCAAACCTGAGTTTCTAGAGGCTCAAATGCCTGTGACTCCCTCTTATCCATGAAGTTGCTGGTCTTTCAGGTCTCAGCACAGATGGACCATCCCCCAGAAACCCCTTCCTGACTCTCATTGTGGCTGTGTTCTTTGCTACTTTGATCTCCCCCATGGAAGAACTTACTCAGTGTTCCCTCTGCTCTGGACTGTAGACTTCTACAGGTCTAATTCCTTTCCCCTTCTCTGGAGCTCACCCAGACTTGGCTCAGTGGAAATGTCAGGGAATGTTTGGAGAGTGACTGGGTGACTTACTTGGAGAATAAGTGAGATAGCCCAACGCAGCCTTGGGTTTACAGTTTGAGTGGTACTTCATTAGGCTGGCAGCTTCGGTGTGAGCTAGGTAGGTGGGAAGTTTTTACCTGGGACAGATGAGAAAGAATTGTGGTTGTTAGTTGAATTATTCTCCAAATCCATAGTGTTCCCACTGGAAAGCCTGCTCTGAGTGGCCAGCATGGCAGCACATGCTGACTGGAGAGGCTGGGTGGCCTTGGATACTGGGTATTTACTGCTTGTCTTCCATGTACTGGTTATCAATTGCTAGCATATTCAATCAGGTTTCTTACTCTCCCCCTCCTAAATGTATGTCCAAGATGTCTTTCTACAATGCCCTCTTTGCCTTTATCTTGAGGATGAGAGCTGATGGGCCCAATGTGGTCAGGGCATCAAAAGCCCAATATGCCTCACAGCTGCGCGTGTGGTTCTCCCGTGAAAGGCTGTTGGCAGTGGCCTGCGGCCCGGCCTGTGGCTGAGGTAATCCCCACCAGCGTCTGCTCCCTTCTTTTCTGCTCTCTTCTTTTCCTGCCACATGGTTTGGCAAAGGCTGAAAGGCAGAAGATTACAGGCATGCAGTACAACCCCGCAAACCAGCGTGAAACCCCATGCTTGTCTTTTTCCACTCTCTGCCTCTACTTAGTTTTTCCTTTCTCTGAGGAACTAGTTCCCAACATCTCCTGCTTCCCAGGGATCAATCAGTTGGCAGGGTGTTGTGGGAAAAAAATTTGCATTCAATCAGGACCATGGCGATCATCACAAGCAAGGCCCATGTTCCTGTCCCCAGCCCAGGCTCCAATCTGTTTTGAAGGCTTGGGGTTTACAAAATTCAGTGGACTAGAACATAACTCTTAATGGCACATTTGAACAGAGTTTAATGAGGTTTTAGGAACAAAACTATAAAGTGGTTTTTTGGTGAGGACTATTATTAATCATAAGAATAGTCATAGCAATTTCTCTCATCTGCCCAGTATATTCCAGGATTCAAAAATCTTTTCTCATTAGTCACCCATTTGACACTCTTCACCCTCTTGGGAGGTCGGTGAGTCTGGCAGTTCCTCCTTCAGAGCTGGGTACTGTATTTCCTTAATGCTCAAGTGCATGCCCAGCACCTGGGGATCTTGCTGATTTGCACATTCAGATTCAGCCTGTCTGGGCTTGAGGTTTTTCTCTAGATCCATGGACCACACTGAAATAATGGGCTGAGTGGTTTGAAGCACTGGATCTCAGAAGGGTAAGCGACAGATCGAAGTGTGGAGAGATGAATGGTCTAGGCACCAGAATGTTCTCTTTATTCCTCTCCTTTCTCCCCTCTTCCTGTCTTTTTTTCCTACGAGCATCAATTAAACATCAGTCCTTACTGTGAGCTAACTGTTCCTAGGTAAAGAGATGACGGCCGATAAACAGAAGCAACAGATAATGGCATTCACAGAGGTATTGTGCTTCCAGGCTGCATGGAAGCTTGTCTGCAGGCCCCAGGGAAGAGTGACGGTGGCCAGCAGATGAGGATGGAGTGAGGAGGCTTATACATTCTCTATATTCTATACCGGCTACAGAACAGTGGAAGAAACAGACTCAGACCAGAAATGCCAAAAGAGGATTGTGGGAGCTGGTAAGCTCAGGAGACCATGACAGTACATTCAGAGGACTCCTTCATAATATATCCCCAGGGCTCAGCATGCACTTAGAGTGCTTTATAAAAACTCACTCCCAGGCATGGTGACATGGTTAAACAGGTAAAAGGTCTTGATGTGCAAGCCTGACAACATGAGTTCCATCCTTAGAACCACATAAATGTGAAAAGAAGCAACTCTACAAAGATATCCTCTGAACTCCACACAAATCCCACAGCTCATGTGATCTCCCCATCACTCGATACCATCACCACCACCACCACCACCCTGTTCTCCAAGAATGAATGCCTAGCTAGGGTACAGGGTGTTCAAATGAGGAAGTGTTTGGGGCTCCTTATGGTGAACTAAGTAGCATGGAGCCATCAATGAAGGCTTCCCAGACAAGCTTAGAGTTGGCTTTAAAGGTCAGGCTCTCAGTCTGAGAGTGGAGTAGTAAAGAGGTCTCACAAGGCTCCAGCTTGCCTCCTTAGCCACTCAGTGTAGGGAGTAGCCACTCCTTCCTGTGTTCCAAGCTTTCCTAGCCATGGTATGTGGGGCCATGTGGATGTGTTCTCTAGGCTTCTTGGGTAACTTTCACATAGAACCTCCCTGAGAGCATGGTTAAAACCATGTATCTGATAAAAACTTGAGAGGGGTGATGGAGAAGCCTTGCTAATTCTGAGAAGAGGAAAACTTGCAGCAGAAGGAAGAATAAATTCAAAAGGCCCGAGGTAGGAGCAGAAGCTGCTGCAGTTCTTAAGAGCTATAATATGAGCTTAATGTGTCCATAAGCCTCACAGGCTCTCCTCATTTGTGCCCCGTGTCTCCCCATGGGGCTTCAGTGAAAGCACCAGGAGTCCCTGCAGGAGAGGGTGTGACAAGGCAGTGAGGCCATTTGAGGTGAGTCTCCAGTGCTGGGGTGCCAGCCCTCTATAGCTCTTGGACCAGCCTGTTGTCTGCTGCACTGAGATGTCTCAAGAGCAGCAACAGAAGTATTGAAAGGTTGATCTCTCTATTAGAAGGGATTTGTCTGCACGGGCTGGGGCTTAGCTGCCTAAGCCTGGGTCTGAAGGCTCAGACAGGTTCAGAGCCCAGAGGAGCTGACTCAGGCCTGCCTTCCCCTGGGAATCCAGGAGGGCCAGCAGCCAAGGCCACTGGGGTCAGAAGGATGAATTACTCCATATCTCCAGGGCGCAGTCAAAAGCTACTGTTATCTATAGTATTTTCTAGGGTTCAGGAGCAAGCCCCAGATAGCTCATCCCACATAGAAATACACAAAAGTGCAGTGCTTACTTGTACCTGTGTGTTTCCCATTGCACTCTCTCCCTGGGACATCTCCTTCCTTCCCATTGCCGTAGGGAGTGCACTCCAGTAACTCCAGTTTCTTCTTGACTGCTATTTCAAGGGCCAGAAGCCCAGTGATAGCTTCACCATAAGACCCACACTCTCCCACTGAAGGCATCCAGAGTGGCCCCTGTCCTGCCTCCATCTTCCCAGACAACAGAACAGTGAACAGGGAGTCCACTCACTCAGGATGTTTAGCAGCAGCCTTTTGGTTGTCTTAGGTGACAAAACTGAGCAAGGGGGGAGGATATGTGTAATATCGCATAACAACTGTACTAACTCAATGAATTTAGGTTCAACTGGGACCACTCTATATCTACCCTCCACTTTGCCTCGTGTCCTGTCCAGGCTACCATCACTAACCACTCTTTAGAATTACCCCAGCAGGTCTCTTCTATACTGTTTTCTCAAATCTTTTCTCTCCAGAGAACCCTGGGTAATCTTTAAGAAAATACAGCTCGCCTTTAATTCCAGCACTTGGAAAGCAGAGACAGGCAGGACTCTGTGAGTTCTAGGTCAACCTAGACTGCATAATGAGACTGTCTTAAAAAATCAAATCAAATCAAATCAAATCAAATGCAGAACTATGTCTCTTCTCATTGTTTTGAATGGCTTTTAGGCTAAACCCAAACTCTTCAATGTGTTGTGGTGGGTATGTTCCCATGGCTCTCTAAAGTTTGTGGGATCCAACAAAACTAAATTACAACTAGGGAATTGCTGACCCCATGGCTTCCTTGATGGATCACACAGCCCATCAGCAGAGCCTAAGTCCTTATCGTTCTCCACATACCAAATGCACCACTGAAGCTATGTTTGCATTTCTTGTTACACTCGTGGTTCTCAGCCTCTGGTTCCAGACCCCTTTGGGGGTTGAATGATCCTTTCACAGGGGTTGCCTAACACCATCATAAAACACAGATATTTACCTTATGGTTCATAATAGTAGCAAAATTACAGTCATGAAGTAGCAAAAAATAATTTTATGGTTGGGGTCACCATAACATAAAGAGCTGTATGGAAGGGTGGCAGCATTGTGACAGCTTTATGATCACAGCCACTCTAATCTCCTAGCCTTCACACTTACTGTTCTCAGTACCCTGTTTCTGCTCTGCACTTACACATGACTGACAGTCCCCACGTTCCCTCCACTCTCTTCTTCACTCCTGCAGGGGCCTTCTTCCTGCGCACGAACAGGTTGAGGGACTTTGGTTGTTCTCACCATCCTGTGTAAGCTCTCTTTGGATGCAGTGCAGGTAAGACTCTTGGGGTGACTATGATGCAATCTGAAACCAAGACTTCCTCCACAGGGTAGAGCCCAATAAAAGTCCCCCTCATACAAAAGCCCCAGTCTGTGGTTTCTACTCCTTCTGATCTCTTGGGTTTCCCCAGAAGGCATGTGCCTTCCCACCTCACCCCTGCAGCTAGACCACTTGTATGCTGCTTTGTACCCACCAATTCCCATCAACGGTGAGAAAGCAGAGGCAATGGAACCAAGTCAGACTATTTTAGACCAGAATCTTATTATGTTATGTTTCATCAAACAGTAAGGATCTTCTTTTTCTACACACACCTAACAGTTACACAGCAAACTTGGATGTGGCTCACCTTAGTAGTACAGTAAGCAGTTGTTTGGATCTCTTTCTGTCTGCCTCTCTCTCTCTCTCTCTCTCTCTCTCTCTCTCTCTGTTTTGGTCTCTATTTCTCTGTCTGTCTGTCCATCCGTCTGTCTCTGATTATAGCTAGAACCCTGTGCACACCAGGAAAGCACTCTATCACTGTCTTATATATCCAGCTCCATGTTTAATGTTTGATTTGAGGCCTGCTCTCACTAACTTGCCAGTCTGACCTTGAACTCACTCTACAGCCCAGGCAGGTCTTGAACTTGCCATCCTCCTATCTCAATGTCCCAAATAGCTGAGATTACAGGCTTGGGCCAGCCGTCCAGGCTTAGATCTCTTTTGTGCTTCGTTTCCTCATCGGCTGCGTGGCAGGACTCTCAGTTGAAGAGCCGTGAAGAGGAGAGGGGGAGCTGGGTTGTATTATGTGGGTAAAAGTTTGAGTTCTGGAAACAAGCACCCGAACTTGAACCCTAGGTTACCTGTCTTACTGGGATTTCTCACAAACAACAGAGTCCATTTTGAATAAAGAGAGTAGAAATTTATTATGGGTTGTTGAATAGTTCACAGGTTGGGGGTGCACCCCTGGAAGACGTCTTGAGCAGTCCGTGGGGGCATTTTTAGTAAAAACCATTGCTTGTTCCTCAGTTTTTATAGCATTTGAGCTGGATACCAGAGCCCCCATCATTGCTGCACTTGGAAAACAGGATGCTTCTGCCACAGACCCAAGAGACAGCATCCAACTCTCCCCACCACTCACCCTCAACCCTGCTGCTGCTCCTTCTGAGCCCAGGTTTCCAGTAGCTACGCTGATTGACAGCATCTAGGCCAGTTGTCTTAACCCGACCCCCAAAGGGTTCCGAGACCAAGGTGTGTTTTCTGACTTCTACCTGCTGTACACTGGACTAATGGAGGAAGGAGTTATTCACAGGGGACTGCTTTCCAAGGCAGCTTCTGAAGTGCAAAGTAAGCAGTGATCAGAGGTTAGAAACTAACCCTTCTTTTTCTCATCTACAGAATCGAATAATAGTAGTATATCAATGATTGTGAAAAGTAACACATTGATCTGTAAAAACGAAACTTTAGAAGGGGGAACCTGGCCTAGGACAGATCTTCAGAAAATAGTAGCTATACTTGTATTGTTATTATCCATGGGTTTGAGAGTTCTGGGCACAAACCTTAGTATAGGGATGTCATTTGAATGCAAGTTTTGGGCTGAGATGTTGTGCTCAGAATTCTTCTTGCAGCCGAGAGCACGTCAGATAGCTGGACCCAGTGGTACTCTGGGATCAACCCTAATAGTCAATGATTATCCAGCTTTTTTGGGAATCCTATGAGTTGGTTAATATTATCTTGGCAACTTGAAAGTCACAATGGTGGGAGAATTTACAACAAAGGAGTTAGCTGACACTCCAAACAGGCCTTCCCCTCTCTGGAAAGGGCAACTGTGCACTGCTTCACTTCATCAGCGCAACAGCACATCACAGTTGATATGGGGTAGGTGAAGGACATAACGCACCCAG
This sequence comes from Rhynchomys soricoides, assembly GCA_019843965.1. NCBI lineage: Eukaryota > Metazoa > Chordata > Mammalia > Rodentia > Muridae > Rhynchomys > Rhynchomys soricoides. Next base: position 5,867,813 of record JADRCH010000114.1, on the reverse strand, counting down.
CCTTGTGCCATATCTTTTCGTCCTTTTCATTTGATTCTTTTCCATGTCATTGATTCTTTAGGATCACCTTTCTTTCCAGATTTCAGCTCTTACAGACAAATCTCTGAGTTCATAGGAATTCCTTGGTGGTTGCTCACGTTTGTGGTCATGTATGTTGGTACGCATGTGTGAGGGTACACATGTCTCTGTGTGCCTGTGCATGTGGATGACAGAGGACAATTCCAGGTGTTGTTCTGTTCCTTAGGCACCACCCATCTTGAGACAATGTCTCTTACTTGGTCTGGAACTTGCAGGTTAAGCTTGTCTGGCTGGCCATCAAGCCCCAGGGATCTTCTTATTTCTGTTTCTCCAGCTCTGAGACTACAGGCTCACTACCATGCCTGGCCTTTTAAAACATGGGTTCTGAGGACTAAATTCAGGTCCTTGGGTGTTATGTGGAAAGCCATGGGTATTTCTTTTGTGTTCATGATCTCCTACCATACAGGAAGTGGATCAAGGACACCCCCACAGAAGCTTACAGCTGAGGAGGCAGCACAGGGGATGGCTACATGGACAAGCACCTTGTAACTGGCAGCTTCTCCCCTCCCTCCATGGCTGGCGACACTTGCCCTTCTTTCCCCTTCCTGGTGCCTCTTTGGAAGGCATCACTACTTCTGCTTTCCTGGTGCCTTCTGCCATGTGGCTCATGTAAGATGGAGTGTGGCATAGACTGGGGAGTGGGAGGGGCTGCTCAAACATTGATGAAGCTCATCAGGGGATAGAAGGCTGTCCCTGCTTTGGACACATTCCTCTGAGTGCTCCATATAGCTCAGCAGGCTGCCTTGTTTCCTGAGGAGGAAAAGGAGGGAGAGACAAACACTCTTCATTTTAATTAAAGCCAACTTTACATTGTTGTTCCATTTGCCAGTGTTATTGCATGAGCTTACCATAAAGTTATATGGTGCCCCCAGGGCAACTTGAGCTTCGTGATAGAATGTGTCTAAATTCAGCCCTCCAGAATTGTATGTGGCTTCTCTACAGAGTGAGTCAGAGATAGCCCCAGGTCCTCTCTAGGGCTCCAAGCCATAGCTTAGGCTGAGACCTGTTAGCAGTTCCATTATTTATATTTCATTTGTTTGAAAAACATTTATTGAATATTTTCTATGTGCCTAGAAGTAGGCTAGGTTCCCAGTCTGCCCCTGGCACATTGCTGTAGGCCCCAAGGAATACACATTTCTTAGTCTCCAAGGATCTGGCTTTCAACCAGTCTCTCCAGTGAAGAGTCCGCATGATCACTTCCAGCTCTCTCCCACGTGCTTATTTTGATTTCTGGGGAAGCACCAAAGTTCCAGCTAAATAATATCTCAGCAATTTCCGAGTTCTTTCATATCTGACTTCTCTGATCATCACATTCCTTTCCAAATCTTACCCACTCTTGAAGGCTCCGTGTAAACACTGGATCTTTCCTTTAGCATTTCCTGATAACCCCTCTCCATGGGCTCTCTGGAGCTTCCAGTGCTGCTTTTTCATGGGTCTCATTGTAAGCTTTAATGCTTATATCCCAATACATTCTGTGCTATATATCTAAACGTGGTTTGCTGAGCTTCGACAAATGGACACGCTGATGTGTGAGCTACCTTTCATGTCTCTGTGATGAAACACTCCATGTCTTACAGTTTGGAGAGCACAGTCCTCCTGGTAGGGAAGGCTACATGGCTGGGGTAGTGACTGGGTGGCTTGGTGTGTGGGGGAGCTTGTGGAGCAGCTTGCTCACACACTGTAAGCAGAGAAAATGGACTGGAAGTTGGGAGAGCTACAAACTCTCAAAGGCCCACCTTCAGTGACCTGCATTCTCCAGCTATGCTCCTGTCCCAAAGATTCTATGGCCTCCTCAAAAAGGTGCCACTGCCGGAGGACCAAGTGTTCAAGCATTTGAGTGGGGGAGGGTTGGGGTACATTTCATACGTCAAAGCATAACATACCCGAATCAAGTTAGAACATTTTTATGCTCCCCGAGAACCCCCTTGTGGCCCTTCTTAATCAGTTCCACCCTCTACAGCCATTGTTATAACTCCCAACAGTAGAAATTAGGGTTTGTGTATTCCCTTGAACTTCATACAGATGGAATGAAATTCTTTTGCTTTTGCTTAGAGCATTTGTGAGCTTCGTGTGTGTTGCTGGTGGGTTGTTTCTCATGAAGTCTGGATTGTACTCATGAATGGATCTGTCATATTTTGTTTATACATTTATTTGGGTTGTTTAAACCTTGGGGATATTATGAATAAAGCTCTTACAAGCATTTCTGGTATGAAAGAAGTGGATATATGTTTTTTGTTTCTCTTGGGTAAATGCTTAAGAATAGAACTACAGAGACACAGAGTTGACGTGTTTTTTTAAATTGTGTGAAAATGACAAAGGGTTTTGCCAATTGCTGGTACTATTCTATCCTCCTGCCAGAGATTATGAATATTTTGATCGCTCCACATCTGTGTAGCAGTTGCTATTGCCAGTCTTTCTAGTTTTATATTTTACTCTAGCTGTATCTGACTTTGTAGTTCCAACTTGAATTTACAGATAATTAGTGGGATTGACTATGCATTCGGTTTTTAGACCAGTTGATCTGGAACTCACAGTCCTCCTGCCTCAACCTCCTACGTGCTGAGGTTATAGCCATGTGCCACCACACTGATGTTCCGAGTTCTCTTTCATGCACTTACCAATTATTTGCATAGCTTGAGAAATGACCAAGAACCTGCCCATTTCTTGTTGGATTCTTTATAACTTAATCAAGATTTTTCATATGTACTTAGGTACATACACTGTGGCACACACATTGTGCTAAAGATGCTGGGACCCTCACAAAGCAGTAACTACCACTGAGCTAGCCTTTATACTTTGGACACAGGTAATAGGCAAGTTATATTTTTTTAGTATCTATTGATGAACAAAAGTTTATTTCTGAATTGTTAGGTCTTTGATGCCATCTAAAATTATATTTGAAGTTTCTGTTTCTCTAATTGTTCATTACACATGTAGATACATATATTATTGATATATTATCATATTTTCTATAAATTCATTTATTCTACTATTCTTTTGTGATAGGGTTTTTCTGTGCAGCCCTGGCTGACCTGGAACTCACTCTGTAGACCAGGCTGGCTTTGCCTCCTACCTTTGCCTCCTGAGTGCTGAGATTAAAGGCATGAGCCACCACTACCCACCTTTCCTATTACTTTTTATAAACATTTAATAGTTTGCATATTCAGAATCTTGTGACAGTATTGGTCAGTTTGAATCACTCAAGAAGCTTGTTTATTCCACCTATGTTTTTTCAATTATTTGCAGGAAGTTGTTCATATTATTACATCATTTCAGTGTCCATAGGGCCTTGCTATGAAGCTTAGGCTGGCCTGGAACTCACTGTGTAGACTAGGTTAGCCTCAAACTCATGGATCTGTCTGCCTCTGCTTCCAGAGTGCTGGGACTAAAGGTGTGTGCCACCATGTATGGCCTTTTTATTTCTGCCCTGTTTTGGGCCAGCTTCTCTTGTTTCGGCTGCTAGGCTCTTACACTAATGTCTAGCAGAATCTTGACTGCTGTGATTACAAATGTGTGCTACTGTAGGTAGCTTTAAAAAAAACCCATGGATTCATGGGGTCAAACTCAAGTCCTTAGGGTTTTACAGAAAGCACTTTTACCCAGTGAGCCACCTTCCAGCACCTCTTTCTTATTGAGTCATCTAGCCAGAGGCTCATTGATTGTTATCAACTCCCCCAATGAAACCAATTTCTAGTATATTGTTTTCTCCTCATTGTTTATTTTTTTCTTTTAAAAAATTAAAAAATATTTATTTATCTTATTTTGTGTATGTGATTGTTTTGCTGGTATGTATGTATGTATGTATGTATGTATGTATACCACCACATACATTCCTGATATCTGAGAAGGCCAGAAGAGGGCATCAGATTCTCTGGAACTGGAGTTATTGATGGTTATAAGTCACTGTGTGGGTGCTGGGACTTGAACCCAGGTTCTTTGGAAAAGCAGCCGGTGGTGCTCTTACCTGCTGAGCCATCTCTCCAGCCCCATATTGTTTATTTTCTATTTCAGTTAATTCTATGTTTTTGGGAGGGGGTGGAAAGCGTTTGTTTTTTATTTTTATTTTTTGACGTGGTCTCACACTGTAGCTCTGGCTCATTTGCAACTCGCTATGTATCTCAGACTGGCCCCAGACTCACAGAGATCCTTTTGCCTCGGCCTTCTGAGTGCTGGAGTTACAGATGTGAGCCACCACACACAGCCTCCACTTTTTTTTTAAAAGATTTATTTATTTTATTTATGAGTACACTGTAGCTATCATCAGACACACACCAGAAAAGTGCATCAGATCCCATTACAGATGGCTGTGAGCTAACATGTCGTTGCTGGGAATTGAACTCAGGACCTCTGGAAGAGCAGTCAGTGCTCTTAACTGCTGAGCCATCTCTCCAGCCCCCTCAGCCTCCACTCTAAAATTTGATAATTCTTCCCTTCCCTTTGTTTATTTTTTTAATCCCTAAAATGACAACTTTGACCACTGATTTAATGTTATCCTTATTTTGAAATATAAACACTTGAGGTTATGAAACTTATTCTAAGCCCTGCTTTAGTTCCATTCTGCAAATTTTATTGCCTTTTCTTCATCAATATTATGCATATTTCACAATCATTCAGCACTCACCTGTCCTTACTCTATTCTAGTCTGTGCTCAGCAACCAGTTCCCTTGTCCCTTTGATAATCTATAACACAACCCTTTCATCCTTTCTCTTTTGCTTTCATTTCAGCTACTTCTAGTCCCCCCAGATTTAAAAATACAACCAACCAATCAATTAATATTTTTGAGATACTTGATTTGTAGCTGAGAATGACCGTGAACTTTGGAACTCCTGCTTGTACTTCATGAGTGCTGGGATTATCAACAGACACCACCATACCCAGTTCTTGCAGTGCTGGGGATCAAACCCAAGGCTTCACGCTTGCTAAGCAAATACCCTACCAACTAAGCTAAATCCTCATCCCTCTTCTCTCTTTCCAGTCCTTTATTCTGCCTTAATGTTTTCACAGTACCTGCAGCTATATCATTAGAATACATGATGTCATGCATGATTAAGTCATTATTAATTTCTGCCTTTTTATTACCGGTCCCCTTACTAAACTACTTGATAACAGGAACTACTTATTTTGTTTGATGATATATCCCAGCACTTTAGAAGATCCTCATAGACATTTGTTGGATAAAAGAATAAAAATGTGTTTAAGCCCAGAGCAAACTTGGAGAAAAATTGTGGGGCAGCTTTCTTTAATTCTCCAATTTGGCCCATTTGTTCATGTGTGTCTTGTCCTCACATCTGTTGATTACTGGCTACAGTCTGTCTCTGTTTCTCCATTGACCTCCCATCTGAGGGCAAGCACTATAGCATCATGCACCAGTGCCTGGTGCAGGATTTTCACACCATACACAGAAGGGCCTATCAAACACTGACAGATGTCAAGTCAGCAGCAAACAGGAATTATCTGCTAGCCCAGAGGTCCCTCTCCCAGGACTTTGGGAGATTTGAACTGGTGAAAGTTTTAAGTTCGGGTGATTTTGTTTGACTGTGCTCTGGACCTGCAACACATCAGTACCATGCTTTCTGGTTTATAAAGCTTTTTCCCATGTCATTATACAGAACCATCACAACATCTCTAAGCACAAGGCATTTGCATCCTAATTTTCCAGGCAAAAAAGCACAAATTAGAAAGTTAAAAACTGCAGCCACAAAATGGGAAACTTGAGGCTGGATCCAAGGTTTCTGATACTGCTAATCTCTTTATAACATCAGAAGAATCTTGTGTGTGCCTTCCAGCCAGTTTGGGTTCCAAGTCCTCATGGATGGACCAGTGGTGGGAGGTTTGTGCTTGGAGGGACTCAACAGGTCTGAGAGTACAGCAGGCTCAAGCGGGTGCTGGGTTTGGGCTTCATAGCTCTCTCATTCATATACATAGTACATCCTTACTGCTAGAGCCTTTGTGAGAATGACAATGAGACTCAAGGAAGAACATCTTGTAGGGGCTCCTGCAGAGCAGCTCCTCATTTTGGACAGTTTTCACCGTTTCCTTGCTGAAATGCACTCTATCAAGACTATTCTCCCTGGTGCCCTCCCTCTCACTGATAAGAGGATGATGAAGCAGGGTAGAGTGTGGGAATCTGCCAATTGCCTTTGTTACAAGAAATGGTCCTGGGGACTGGAGAGCCTGTTTAGTAGTTAAACATACATCTTTCTCTTGAAGAGGACCTGGGTTTGGTTCTCTGCATCTACAAGGTGATTCACAACCATTCATAGCTCCAGTTCCAGAGTTCTGATTCCCTCTTCCTACCTCCATGGGCACCAGGCATGCATATGGTATACAGATATACATCCAAGCAAAGCACACATACACATAAAAAAAATAAAGAAATGGCCCTGGTCCTGCGGGGCACTGTCTGGGGGTTTGTGTGGGGGTAGGGGAGGTCAGCTGGTGCAAAGCCACAGCATGTATTGAGCACCTGATAGGAAGAACAACCCAACCATCATTTATTGACTACTATTTATTGTTTACTCTGAAGGCATTAATTGCCTTTGATTACTGTGATGCAATGCCTGATACAAACAAGGTAGGAAGTATTTATTTTGGCTCACAGTTGCAGAGAATTCAGTCCATAGTCCTTGGCTCTGTTGATTCTAAGTTGTGGTAAAGCAGAACATCACTGCTATAGGAGTGTGTGGAGGAGGAAGAGGAGGAGGAAGAGGAAGAGGAGGAGGAGGAAGAAGAAGAAGAGGAGGAGGAGAAAGAGGAGGAGATCATTCACTCATGGTGGGCAGGAACAGAGAGCTAAAAAAGGACTGGAGAGACCAGCAACCTATTTTATCTAAGTAAGTCTCATCTCCTGAAGTTCCAACAGTGCCACCATCTGGGAATCAACCGTTCAACACATGAGCTGAGCTGGTTGGTAACACACACACACACACACACAGAGAGAGAGAGAGAGAGAGAGAGAGAGAGAGAGAGAGAGAGAGAGAACATGAATATAACAGTCCTTGAGCAGATCTTTAACATTCCTCCTAGAACATGTGAGTTTTACTTCCTCTAATCTTTGTGCAGCCAGAGTCTTGCTCCCCGAACCTAGTATCTGGCTGTAATTTTGCTTCAACTAAGACCCCTGGGCCTTCTCCTTTAACATAGCAGCAGCAGGAGCAGCAGGAGCAGCAGCAGCAGCAGCAGCAGCAGCAGCAGCAGCAGCAGCAGCAGCAGCGGCACAGATTGGATGTAGCAGGATCTGACTCTAGCTACTTTATCCTACTCATCTGTCCTCTGCAGTCTTTCCTTAAGTCATCCTCAGCACCAAGCTGCCTCTGCAGCTCTGTCTATGCTGTTCTCTTCTCTTCCACAGAGTTCCAACTGCATTTGATCACAGCAGCAAGGCTCGTCCAAGACCATTTTCCCTGCCAACTCTGACCTATTTTACTTAGCAGGACCATGGAGCTATGGTCCCATAAACTCACTGGATACAATACAGGAATGCCAAATTTACAAAGTAAAAACCCAAGACACCCAACTAGATTTGAATTTTTAGACAGATAAGGTATAGTTTTTAATATGGCTTTATAATGCTTGGGGTATATTTATACTAAAGCCTATTTATTTGTCTGGAGTTTGTAAACGGAAGGCTGTATTTTGTGTGGCTACCTTGGTTCATGGGTTTGTGAGTCTATAGTAGCTTAGCATCCTTTCGGGAAGGGCGATGTTTTTGTGTGGATTAGACTAGAAAAGGGTTTAGGAGCCTGCAAGTGAAGATAGCCTGGGGCCTGCTTACTCTAGAGCCCTCAGTCCTCAGAGCAGAGATTCAGAGGACTCACACCAGTTTACACTGTGGGTGGGTGGCAGAGGGCAGGCTGTTACTCAAGGCCTGACCAGCACTTGCAGCTCTGCTCCCTCCTGTGCCAGCAGCCCTGTTTCTGGGCTGATGGAGAGCTCAGGTTCCCATTCCCCTGCCCCTGACCTGCCCTTGGCTGGCTTCAGAGGGGTTCTGATGACGAAATGTGATCCTGTCATAAAATCTATACCAAGCCAACTCTTCTCACAGCCCACCCGTCTGCCTCAAAGGGGGCCACCTAATCCTCATTTATGGGGCCTAGCAGCTGGGGCGGCTCTGAGTGTTTGAATGTGAGCTTGGGGTGCTCTGGATCAATTGGTCCTGACCAAAAGAACCTGAGAGTGAGGACATTTAGCTGAGCTAGTTGAGGGGTCAGCTGGTCATGCATGGGTCACTACCCTAAGGAACACCAGGCAGAACAAGGGCAGCCAGAGGTGCTAGAGATGGACCACCCCATGGAGGTATCTTTTGGAGAATGTAGCAGCTGGACCTTCTTCTAGCAGTGGAGGAAGGAGACTGCAGAGCTTTCTGGAGGGAGTGAGAAGAGATGACTTCAGGGAGATGACATCAGAGCCCTTAGAAGTCTCTGCAAATGGTGCAGGCAGTGTGATTCCAGCTTTGCCTCAGGGCAAAAGTGAAGGCCTGGTGAGGATGTGGGGTGTCTGGAGGCTGGGACTGGTGGGGTCAGGGACAAGCATATACAGAGACAAGCCCAAACAGAGACTGGGGACACCAGGAAAGGGGCCGTGCCAACTCGGAGGACTTTTAGAAGGCTTACAGAGACATGACTGGGTAGAGAGAGAGACAGGATGGAGATTCTGAGGTGGTCTTCATCTGGACCCAACTATCCTGTTACCAAGTCTAGAAGCCAGAACTGAGGAGTACCCATGTTGAGAGCAGGGCAGGAACAGAAGATCCTCCAGGGGAGATGGAGAGGGTGGTCACAGAGACAGAAAAGCGGGGGAAGGTGGGAGGTGAGAACCAGGGAAGCCCCCCAGGTGCTGCGGCTGAGTCCCCAGGCCCTGTGAGAAGGTTGCTAGCGTTTACAGCTAGCCTGACAGGAGGGAAGCAAGTGTGGGTAATGAGTGCAGACACCTCTCTATAGAAGATTGCTGACGAAGATGCTGGTGGGGGCAGCAGCTGGAAGAAACAGCAGTATTCTGAGCAGGAGCTTGTGAGAGCCCCAAGTCTAGGTTGAAGGCCAGGGGGTGGAAGAGGGAGAGAGCACAGCTCTGTACACTTGATCACAACTCAGCCATATTTCCTTTCAGCTCTGGGTCACCAGCACTCCCTGACATACCCAAAACAAATGTGTTACCGTGCACACTGATCTTTACCGTATGCGACAATTTGATCTTGTTTCTTTTATCTTTTGTTTTAAAACTGTTGATTTACAATGGTCAGTTTGAGAGGCCTGCATATGCTGGACAGGGGGAGGAGTAGGGTGACTGTCAGGGGACAGTCAGAGAGAAGGGTGGATCCTATAGGGGGAGGGCTCACATTAACCATTTGAATGGGGGAGATGGAGGCTGAGGTTTGGAGTTCTGAGCATGGCATGATGCTGGTAGTTATCTGGCCTTGATGAAAACTAAACTTGGAACCCTGTCAGCTGCTCCAGCCTTACATCCTTGCCATGGAAGTATAGGAGTGAGAACTCCATGTTTTCTTAAAGTGTGTGGGAACACAAGTTTATATACACAGATACACACAAACAATATAGCTGCTGTGCTAAAGCAAATGCACACATCTTTATTCGGACTTCTGCTATTGCAGCTGCGTACACAGGTACATACACACTCATATTCATACATGAATGCTGACCTGGACAACATGCATACGTCTAAATAGACAAATACATTTTAAACATGCAGGCCTGTGGGTGCACATCTTAGGACACAGTTAGATACACACACTTCTATACATACAAACTCACATACCTACCAGGCAGGGAGATCCAGGATGAGGCTTATCCATTGTACTCCAGATGTGCTAACCAGTGTGATTTCCTCAAACGCCAGAAACTCGACTGTATATTTTGTTGGAGGCTTTGTTCCCAGTTTCCCTTGTTAAAAAAAAAAAAAAAAAAGGTAATAACATGTGTACACGTGAGCATACATAAACACCGAACACCAGGATTTAAACGTGTTCCTGGAGAGTTACACAGTTTGTAAAGGCTCACACCTCTCTCCATCAGCCCCACCTCTGTCTCCATGCCTGTGTCTTATCAAGCTCCATTCAAATCCTGGAACATGTTCCTTGCCTCTGTCCCCTTGACAGGCTACATCTCTGTTCCCCAAGGCCTAGTCTGGAGCATCCCAGCAACACTCTCCAGTTCCTTTCCGTGACAGTCAGCCTCCTGTTTTCCCTGGACTACCAGCTGTTCCTTTCATGGCTCTGTGCAAGAGGGCCTTAATAAATAAATACAGGCCGATGAAAGAGTAACTACCGTTACGACGTGGAGTCGTTCTGAGTCCTGGGAGCTGGAGGAGGTGGGCAGTACCATTATCTTTCCATTAGTCTCTCTGTTTTCTTTAGATTTATTTTAAAAATGATTTTATTTGATGTTTATGGTTGTTCTGTTTGCACGTCTGTGCACCACGTGCATGCCTATCTGTGTAACATATGCATGCCTGATGCCTGGGGAGACCAGAAGAGGGCATCAGATCCTGTGGTATTAGAGTTACAGATGGCTGTGAGCAGCCAAGTGGGTGCTGGAAATTGAACCCCGACCCCTGAAGAGGATCCAGTGTTCTCAACCATTGAGCAATCCTTACAGTCCCCCCCTAAAATTTAGTGTGTGTGTGTGTGTGTGTGTGTGTGTGTGTAAGAGAGAGAGAGAGAGAGAGAGAGAGAGAGAGAGAGAGAGAGAGAGAGAGAGAAAGAATCTTTCTGTTTATGGATGCCTACAGAAGCGGGAAGAGGATGCCAGACCCTCTGGAGTTGTAGTCATGTGTAAGTAGTCTTAAGTGAGTTCTGGGAGCTGAACTAGGGTCCTCTGGAAGGAGATGCAAGTGCTGAGCTATCTCTCCAGCCTTCAATGTCTCTACATTTTCTAAAGGAGCAATGCAAGCATCTTGTGTGCCAGAGCTGGGTCTGAACTCCATTGCCAACTGTTGGGTTTCCCTCTGGCCCTGGAGTCTGGTCTTACTGCAATGGTGTACGGCCCCTCTTTACAGTACCCTTTGCTCTGTTTCCCAGGCAATTTTATTGCTGGCCAGGGCCGAATACTCTGCTGTTGATCAGCATGACAAAAAGGAGTTGGAGTTCCTGGGAACAAACAAGTTGGCCAGGTGTGTCTGGGGCTGCAGCTGTCTTGCAGATTCTGCAAGAAACCTTGACGTAGTACAGAGAATGCCCCCCTTAGAGTTGGGTGCGAGTCATCAGCAGAGGCCCGAGGGTCGCCAGCGCTCTCACCTGTTGGGCCGGAGCCGGGTGGGCTCGCACTGCCGCTGGTTGGCCTGGCCCGGGCCCGACAGCGCGCTGTGCTCGGGGACCCTCTGGGGACCGGCTGGGAAGCTGCGCAGAGGCGGCGGCCTGGCGGGGCCGGGTGGGGCGGCGAAATGGCTTTTCCAGCTCTGGAGCCCAGGCCGCGCTGTTGACACAGTCGCCTGTTTTAATGAGAAATCTGGAGCGTGCGTGGGAGACCCGGCGCGGGGTGCACAGATGCGGAGCTGGCGGCGCGGCCCGAGGGAGAGCGCTAGGGCGTGCTCACCTTTGAACTGCCAGGGACACTGTTTACCTTGGCAGTCCGAGTGGCAGTTTTACAGATATTAAATACCGACCCGAGGGGAAGCAGGGCTCAGGGGCTGTCTGCACCAAGGGATCCCTTACTCTCCCTGCAGCTGGCGGTCGGATTCGATACTTGGGGAGACTACCAGCCCTCGCATCTCATCCAGTCCCAGTCCGGCTGTCTCCTAATTCGATTTTCCGTGTCGGGAGGAGGAGGCCAAGGGCGGTCTGGGCCTTGCTCACATGCCTCTTGGCATGTCTGTGTCTGGGGATTGCAGATCTCCAGTCCGACGGCGCTCCGGGTTGCCTGATTCTTCTTGTCTAGGGGCAGAGGAGATCTCTTTCTCTTTCCCGGAGACTCTTACAGGACAGAGGAGGGCTCTGCCCGCGCCCCAGGCTTCAGCCGGCAGTCAGAAGGCTCCCTGCAGAGGCACAAGCCATGTTGATTTTACGGAGAAGGCTGCTATGCACATTTCACTGCTGATTTATTGGTTTTTAACTAGATCCTTATGCTGGGCTTAGAAAGCCATCTTGCACTTTGTAAGGCTCTGCTGACTGCTGCTGAAAATGACACAGGGGCTCCTCCTCCCCTCCCCCACCCCATCCCACCGAAAGGGCGATGGTGGAGGTGTAAGCCTAGGATGTGAATCTAGGGTCTCTCTTTTGAGCAAGGAGCCTCCTGCTGCAGCCTCCCAGCCACTGACTACCTGCGGGGTGCATTGGGGTGAGTGTGTTGGTGTGCGGAAGACTTTATGGGTCTGAAGGGAGGGTCTGGGAGAGGCAGGGACATAGTGCTCACTCTTTCTCTATCAGACACCATAGAGCTCTTGCTGTATATATTAATGAACTTGGGGTGGGTGTCAGCAATGTAGAGGGTCACCCTGGTTCGTGACTATGTGACTTAGAAAAGCTACATAAACTCTGATCTCTCTCTGATTTGTCATCTCTGCAACAAGTGTAGTTCTTATCTGTGATGTGGGAATCAGAAAGAATCTTCTTTTGAGCCCTTGTAGCTCCGGGGGTCTAGCACACAGATCGGGTAGGGGCTTAATGGTTAGAGTCCCTTCAGAGTCTTCCTCCCCATTCTGGCTTGTAACTCTGGACACAGGGAAAGTCCTTCACACAGAAGTTGGTTAATTCACACCACCTCCTAGGACCACATCAGTGTTACATAATTCAAATGGAAGATTAAACAAATATAAACCACACATTTATAAATTTTAAGGCACCTTCCATCAGCAGCTTACCAAATCCTCAGGTAAGTTCTGTGAGGGTAGAGACAGGCTATGTCATTAACCGCAGAAGCTTTCTCAGACATGTGACTTAAAGTGAGGAGGGACAGCTTCTAGCCTGGAGCTTATTTCCTGATGTCCTGGTTGCTTCTCCTGTTGTCTAACAGCATCCTCCTTTCCTAGGACAGTTTCATGGGATGATTGCTGGCACACACACAGTGTGAAGACCACATAGATACCTACCTTTAAGAAAGGCCCCTTTGGTCATCCCTGGAAAAGCCACCAGAAAATAGGGTGGGCACAGTGAAGACAGTTCTGATTGAGACCCCCACAACCCAGGGAGCTGAAGGAGGATGCTCCTGCATCTGTAGAATCCATCAGTGGCTTGATGGGGCGCTGTTAAACAAAGATGGGATAAGGTTACATGTGTTTTCCGTGGGAGTCGGCTCCAATTTCAGCCTGATGATTTAGTCAGGTGTAAGCATGAAGTTTCCAATTTAGAGGAATAAATCTCCAGTGATTTTATTATCCCCTGCTTTACCCTGACACCCAACTTCACCCCGGCCCCTGTCAAAGCCCTCATGATGTGTTTATATAGGGCGCACTGTAATTGATTGGCGTGCAATAGAACATGACACAGAAAATGTGGCCTTCCCCACCAGGCTAACTCTGGAAGCTTCCATATTTTATCCTCCTCCAGGCTCAATCAGTGGCTCCACTCACTGTGGTCACAAATTCCTGGGATTCTGGATTGTCTGTGAATAGGAGTATAGGGCCAAGGGGTTCAGCTGGGACCCCCCAGGTGGCCCCAGAGGGCATTTTGGCCTGGAGCTGTAGGGTGAAGAGAGAGGCTTCTGTCCTGGGCTCTTGGACTCTCTGAATTCAGTACCTCAGCAATGCTGCCTGAGGAGAGAGTAGCCAGACTGAATTTTTCATGGCTCTAAGATATGGTAATTTCCAATGTCCCAAGCTTCTAAAAAGGTCAGCTTTGAGTAATAAGTGGTTTCAAGCATTTATGAATCCATGGTATTAGAGGACTACATCTACAATAACACCATGTAATAAAACACTATTCTGTAGTAAATATCATTAATAAATATGAATGCAAACATAGACATGGATATTCATATTAACGGCAATGTTAAAACCAATATTGATTATGCTATTATAACTTATTGAGGGTTTCAATGTGCTTGGCACTAGGTGGGCTGTACAATTCTTTTATTTAATTCTCCCATGACATTATGAAGATATTGCTATATCCTTTTGTCCCAATGAAGACCAAGAGGGTAATAAAATTCAAGTTGGGCTGTTTAAGATTCTGACTATTAGCATTGCGACCTTATATGCAGCAAGCCAAAGTGGGAAAAGCAGACAGATATGGGGTAAGAAGCAGTCCTGACTCTTTGATTTGTTGTCAGGAGCATACCTAGTAAATGCTCACAGTGTAGCCTATGTCGCTGACCCTGTCCTCAGCCCCAGGAATGGTATCAAGGAAAAGAGCATCCAAGTCCTAGGGTAAAGAGGAATGAGGGCACAGACGTTCTAAACTTTGATGACAGAAAGTTCACTTCGAGTCCTTCAGAACCCTATTGTTTCTTAATCTGAAGGTGGAAAAAAATGACCGTAACTCAGTCTTTCAGCCAGCATCTGGCTCCTTCCTGCTACCTACCTCCTGTGAAGGGTGGAGCATATTTTGTGAAAGCAATTTTCTGCTTACAGTAAACTAAAGTTTACTTTGAGGTAGCTTTGACTTAGGGCTCTCAGCTCTGTCCTGTAGGGCCACAGAACTGCTTTCTTTGCTCCATGACTCTGCAGAGTTTATAGTACAGTAAACCAAGCCTGTTTACTCACTCATCACTTATTCATCAATACCCTCCCCTTCCTCCTTTTATCTACTTGCTTGCTCATCTATTCATCCATCATCCACCCACCCACCCACCCATCCATCCACCCACCCACCCATCCACCCATCCATCCATCCATCCATCCATCATCCATCCATCCATCATCCATCCACCCACCCACCCATCCATCCATCATCCATCCACCCAACCATCCATCCATCCATCATCCATCCATCCATCCATCCATCATCCATCCACCCACCCACCCACCCATCCATCCATCATCCATCCACCCAACCATCCATCCATCCATCCATTCATCCATCCATCCATTCACCCATCCATTTGTCCACCCATCCACCCCCCCACCCATCCATCCACCCACCCACCCATCCATCCACCCATCCATCCATCCATCCATCATCCATCCATCCATCCATCATCCATCCATCCATCATCCATCTAC
>JADRCH010000114.1:5785874-5844291 GCA_019843965.1 Rhynchomys soricoides | reverse complement strand
AGTGGTAGTAGTAGTAGTGGTAGTAGTAGCAGTTGTAGTAGTAGTAGTAGCAGTTGTAGTAGTAGTAGTAGTAGTGGTAGTAGTGGTGGTAGTAGTGGTAGTAGTAGTTGTTGTTATTACTATTAATTTATTTTTTTAAACTTTAATTATTTTATGTGTATAGATGTTTTACATGACTGTATGTCTGTGCACAGTGTGTACAGCTTGGTATCTGAGGAGGCCAGAAGAGAACATCAGATCCCCTGGAACTGGAGTTACAGATGGTTGTGAGCTGCCATATGAATGCTAGGAATTGAACCCCAGTTCTCTGAAAGAAAGCAGCCAGTACTCTCAACTGCTGAGCCATCTTACCAGTCTGCAAATAGTCTAAAGGTGCTGTTTACAAAGGTGTGGACAGGGATTAGGAAGCCAGCAAGGGATGGAACTGGCCATTGTGGTTGGTAGGACAGGAACCTTGATAAGACCTCAGAGAGAAGTCACTGAAACCTGGGTGACCTCACAGCAGCCATTCCTATTAGGGACATTTGGCTACATTTGCACTCCCAGTGACTGAGCATGAAGGAGGTGGTCGGATCAGTGCCCCACCCCAACTTTTGAAATTTCTCTTTTCCTGTTAATGAGATCTTCACACGGCAGCCATGGAGGACCAGAACAGAGCAGAGAAGGATGGAGCATAACAAGGAAGGGCAGTGATAGAGGGGTTCTCACAAATAAGGCCATGGAAGGTTTTGGAGCTGCTTAAGCAGAGGTGAAATAAGTCACTGTGTGTGTGTGTGTGTGTGTGTGTGTGTGTGTGTGGTGTATTGGGGGGAGGGTGCACAATGAAAGGCTCTTGTCCGGTTTGCATATTGACTCACAATGGGAAGGTGTAATGAATTCCCAGTTCCTGTCCCTAACTCTCTGACAACTTCTCACACCCAGTAACTTGCTTGCAAATTTGGTTTGCTTTGTGAAAGATGATCCGCATGCTGGGAGAGTTCCCCTGCCCCACAGTGTTGCATTTTCCATTTAAATGGCCTATTAGGCCTTGATTTCACGTTTGGGATCTGCTGACTTTGGCTTGTTCCAGGTCCAGCTTCCCAAGGAAACAGTAGTAGCTTACATGCTGGAGAATGGGCAAACACACAGCGGAGAGTTGGGGAGAGACCTCTGGGGCATTGTAAATGTCCAGTAGACAATCCTGGTGGGCTAGGGTATCCAGGAAGGAAGCAGGCAGAGCTAAGGGACAGGATCCTGTGTGTGCCCATTCAGTTTTGACTTAGGTCTATGTATTAATTGTTGTACCTTGATGATTTTCTATGAATATTGCATACATTTGTAAAGCTAATTATCACAGGAACTGTAGGTATAAAGAGGTCACGTGACTTACCAAAGGCCACACAGTCATCTGTTACAGAGCTAAGATTTGAACTGAGGTGGGTTTCTCTCAAAACTCTTCCTAACCAATGTGAGTGGTGAGTGCCTGGTCACCGGAAACTTCTAAGCAGAGGCTGAACTGCCACTTGTCGTGGAAAGTATAGCTCATTCACAGGGGAAGGGCAGTTGCCGGACCTCTAGAGGATGCCCAAACTATGGAGAGCACAGAAACAGGAACCTGTATGTACTCTGTCTCTTCCTGCACGTACACACACACACACACACACACACACACACACACACACACACACACACACTTTCAATGCCTTCTTCATTCCAGCACTGGCCACACACTGTAGCCACAACTTTAGCCGATTGAGATGAGACTGTTAAATTCATACACTTCTCTTTTCTTCTTCTTTTTTATTTTTTCTTATTCATGAAGTATCAATTTCATAGATATAAGATTTGTTCTTACTGCAGATCTGAACAACCTCAGGTTAAGATTTTTTTTCCTGATTAAGAGCATTCAGCTTTTTATTTGATGGAAGCACTTTACAGTTCACATTTGGCATATCCTAATTGCCAACATGACTACCCTTGTTCACCATGGCCATTGTTAAGTAAAGTAAGGGCTCCATAAACACAGCACTGTGATATTGTAACAATTAATCTGGTAACCAATGTGGCAACTGGATGATAGGTGGATAGTTTATACAGCTCAGAGATGAGGGACTGAGAACCAATTCACAGCCAGCCAGGGCCGAGCAATGTGGAGTTCCCCCACACTACACAGCAACACACATTTCAAAACTTACAAATTGTTTATTTTCAGACGTTTTCTATTTAATACTTTTGAGACCCTGGCTGACCTTACGTAACTGCGAAATTAATCTGTAGACAAGGGACTACTGTATAGGTAGGGTTAGATGTTTCGGTCTGGAACAATTATGTGAAGAGGCAGGAGTCCTGGTTTGCGAAGAGTAGGAAGAAAGCACACAAGAGTGGCCACAAGTGGGATGGAACCAGGCAGTGAGCTCACTTCTCCCTTTCCTGTTATTTCTGGTTCTTTCTTGTTGCCCTGGGCCTTTCTCAGAGTCCCAGATGGGCAATATTTAAAAAATACATTTTCTGTGCAGAAATGTCACCAGACTTGTAATGGGCTCTGTCTTTACTGCATAGAAATAAACTTAGGGTGGGAAGTCAGAGTGCTGTGGGTGGGTAGTGTGACTTTGGGCACACTTCCCCATCTATTTAATGAGAGGACAGGGAGGCTCACTGTGGAGGACCATTTGGGTGTTGAGACTCAAGCTCTGAAGCAGGCTTATGTGTGTGTTGAGCCACAGCCACACTTGGGGCAAGTGTGATGGGTCTTTCCTGTTCTTGTCAGCCTAGGCTCCTATAGGTCTAGTGCCCAAGGAAGAGGTGGTTCCAGAGAAGGAGGAGAGCTAGATAGAAGAAAGGTAGACTTCTTGGTAGGAAGCATCTGGCAGAAAGAGGGATCTGGCTCATTGTCAGTTTTCTTGAGCTGTAACAGCCAGACTCAAGCCATCTGTAGTCTTGGTAGAGACATTCGGCTCAGGTTCTGGTCCATGTTGCTGGTGACTGGATTAGTGAGTGGAAGAAGAGAAAATGTTGTTGGGGCCTATGATGTTTGTGTCAATTATCTGATGCCCTAATTGGGTTCTCCAAATGTAGTAGCAGTGCTACCATTTATAAGCTTTGGGTTGGCACCTAGAACTAGACTCAGTGAACTGGTTCTTCTGTTATTCTTGGTCAAGTTCATATATTGTGGCCACCAAGTCATACATCCATAGGTGATCCTACTCTGTATCATAGCAAACAGTGGAAGTGATAGCATATCACTTCTGAGGTTGTGTTATGAAACACTGCTCCTTATGTGTTCAGTTCTCTCTCTCTCTCTCTCTCTCTCTCTCTCTCTCTCTCTCTCTCTCTCTCACACACACACACACACACACACACCACTTCCTTTGGAGGAAGCTAGTTTCCATGAGTGCACGGTCCTATGGGTAGACTCATATTGAGGCATCAAAGACCTTGGCACTAATCCCTCTGGCAGGGCATTCAGGCTTACCAATGAAGAGCAACTGGAAGCAAGTGCGCTGGTTTCAATTTAGCAACTTATCTCTAGCCTTATGTTATCTTGACCCTGAATCATGTAGCTAAACTGCTCCCGGAGAAACTGTGGGGGTGAAAAACAATTTTTAAAATCTGCTTTGGAGGTAATTTATCATGTGGCAATAACACAGTGCGTATTCATCTGTGATCAGATGACAGTGACAGTCAGCTGATGGCTGGGGAGACAAGGATATCTGGGCAATGTGTCTCTTCACCACTCAGCAGGCTGGCCTGAGATTCTTCCCATAGTGGCAGCCACTGGCTCCCAAAGGCAGCAAGAATAGGTAAACCTCAGTTTTCATCCTTTGCCTGCATCACATTTGCTGATGGTCCATTGGCCAAGTAAAGCACACAGCTAACTAGCACAAAAGGATGAGGACAGAGAGCCACCTCTTGATGGGAAGGGAAGAATCTGTGGCCACTTTTGCAACTGCAAAACACAAGGCTCATGTACAAGCTCCCACCACACTCCACGCTGTTCCATACTCTGCTTCTCCACTCTTGAAGTGCTCCCCTTTGGTTAGGCAGTCTACAAACGCTTACTAAGCAACTGTTATATGGCAGGTGTGTAGCAATCAGGGCCTTGATCAATGCTAACACCAGCCTCTTTGAGAAGTCCCATTTCATAAATGGACAGGCAAGGTGACAGCCTACCATTGTAAATCTGGTCACTGGAAGAGACAGGACTCTAACTCAGCTTCCGGGGAACCAAGCATGGAGTTGGTTTACTTTCTCTGACACAATGCTCAGAACTTTCTACTTAGTCTTTAAGACACATACAAGCAAAATATGTAGGGGCTGGTCTCTGATTATGTTCTCTGACCTGACCTGAGGCAGGGAGCTGGACAGGATGAAATTACAGGTGTTGAGAAAAGCCAAGGTGACATCTATTTCTGCCTTCTAGCCTGGATCTGAAAAAGATAAATATTGACAACTAGCGGAGGAAAAAAAAAACTTTAATCTTCATTAGTAGAGATCAGGGGAAGGAGGGAAGAAAAGAAGGGAGGCTGGAGGAGGAAGAGGACAGGCAGAACACAAAAATAGCAAGACATTAAAAAAGTCCTAGAAGATTAAGACAGAGCATCTGGCGAGATGGCTTAGCAGGTAAAAAAGTGCTTGCCATGAAAACCGGACAACCTGGATCCCATTCCAGGAACACACCTAAAAAACTGGATGTGTGGTATGCATATGTAATGCCAGCACCTAAGGACAAGATGAGAAGTGGATAGGAGAATATCCCAGAAGCTCTGAGGTCAGCTAGCTTGGGGTACAGAGTAAAGCAGACCTGAGACAAACTCTGAGTCAAAAAATGAGGTGCAAGGAAAGAACTGGCTCGTGAAAGTTGTTCTCTGACCTCCACACACATGCTCAGGCACACGCACCCAACATTCACACATACACCACACACACACAACATAATAATAAAAATAATGCATAAAATTCTACATCATGGAGTCAGAAGACAGTGCTGTCATCATGAAGGTGATTGCATTGTGATAGGGGAGTTTAACATGACAAGCAGGGTCAGGACACGGGTCCTGGTGAGATGACTTATCTAATAAGCAGCTCAATGTCAACCAAAAATTGGAGTTTCTTGATATTATGAGAATACTTGTCAGATTCCCTGTTGATTTAATTATACCTCAGCGCATGGAAAGAATTGTCACATAAGAGGTGCATACTTAGGAAAATTAATTGCTAGCTTTAGATGTTCCTACATGAAGGTCACAATCAATGCTTGAGAGCACACAAGAATACTCAGTTACTGCAGCCCTTTGGCTCCTCAATAACTACAGAATGTCATGGCAGTGTGATTTCATGCTTGATGTGTGTGAACTCAACTCTTTTCTCACCTCCTCTTCTCTCCCCTCTCTTTTCTTCTGCTCCCCTTTGCTCCTCCTTCCTTCCCTTCCTTTCTTCCTTCCCTATCTCCCTGCCTCTCCCTCTTTGAACAAGACCTCATATAGTTGAGGCTAGTCATGAACTTAGCATACAGCCAAGATTAGCCTAGACCTCTTTATTTTTTTATTTTTGAGATTATAATTTAATTACAGCATCTCTCCCTTCCATTTCCTCCCTCAAAACCTTCCAATATACCCCTTCCCTCTCTCAAACTCATGGCTTTTTAAAATCACTAATTGTTATGGCATGCATATATATGTATACATACATAGTCCTAAATGTAACCAGCTCAGTTCACACAATCTTATTCATATGAATGTTTTTAGTGATCAGCCTTGAATTCTTTATCTTCTTGTTTTTACTGGGTTCTAGGCATCAAGTACCATGCCTAGCTGTGACCTGTACCACATTAAAATAATCAGGATAGGGCAAGGGAAGGAGTGCAGCTTAGTGGGAGAGCACTTGTCCAGCAACAGATTCAGTCCCCAGGACTCCCATCCCCCACCCTAAACCACGGTAAAATCTCAAGACTTACTGAAGAATATTAATGTTTTGTGACCATTTCTGATTTGGATAAACACACAGGTCTCTCCCTCCATGTCTGCATATTCCTGGAAGTTGAATAAATTTCTTAAAAATAAAGTTAGCTGGAAGCTTTGGCAGGCATGCATTCATTGCCTAACTTATAGGACCTGATGGGTCAATTTGTAAAGCCCACTCCAGAGCATTCTCTGATTTATTTGAAGAGACTGAGTGGTTTTTACTGCCAGTAACTGCATAGACAGGTAGGTGACAGGCTGTCTCCTGCACAAACAGAAACCTCATTTTTATATCAAATTAACTATTTCTGAGGATACAGAAAGCAGTAATTAGGGGTCCAAATTTGATAGTCAGCTCTGTGGGTCCTATGGGAGGTCACACAACTGAAGTCACACTGCGCACACAGCAGTGCCTGAGTGCTTGCTTCTCATCTTGGGGGCTGACTTAGGACTGTGATATACATGCCGATTTCATAAGACTAAAGTGGAGAACAGCTCTACAAAGTGCTGTGGCCAAGAAAAATGGAACTAGGGGCTCTAGAAATGGTTCAGAGCCGTTAAGAAAGAGTGCTTGCTGCTCTCCCAAACCAGCAGAGCTTGGCTCCCAGGACCCATATTAGGCAACTCACAATGACCTGTAATTCCAGTTCCAGAGAACAGATGTCCTCTTCTGTCACTGGAATATACATGGAGGGCGCGCACACACACACTAAATGTTAAAGAAATGGAAATAGCCTGAGATTAATTTACCAATAAGAGATAAAACCAAATGTTTGGTAAAGATTCTGTTAGATTCTAATTTATTAAAACATTTTATTTATTTACTTACTTACTTTATATCCCAATATCAGCACCTCCTTTTCCTCCCACTCCTACCTCATACAGCTCCTCCCCCAATTCCCCTCTCCCCTTCTTCTCTTGGGTATCCCCCCCACCCTGGCACATCAAGTCACTGCAGGACTAGGCACATCCTCTCCCACTGAGGCCAGCAGCCCAGTTAGGGGAACATGATCCACAGGCAGGCAACAGATTCAGAGACAGTCCCTACTCCAGTCACTGGAGAGACCTGAATGAAGACCAAACTCACAATTGCTACATATTTGTAGCGCGGCAGGGGTAAGGGAATTAGGTCTAGCCCATGTTTGCTCTTTGCTTGGTAGTTCAGTCTTTGGAAGCCCCCAAGGGTCCAGGTTAGTTGAGTCTGTTGGTCTTCCTGTGGAGTCCCTGTCCTCTTCAGGTCCCTCAATCCTTCCCCCAACTCTTCTGCAAGCTCCATCTAGTGTTTGGCTGTGGGTCTCTGCAACTCTTTCTATCAGCTACTGAGTGGAGCCTTTCAGAGGACAGTTATGCTAGGATCCGATCTGCAAGAATAAGAGAGCATCATTAATAGTGTCAGGGATTGCCCATGGGATGGGTCTCAATTTGGGCCAGTCATTGGTAGGTCATTCCCCTGTCTCTGTTCTATCTTTGTCCCTGTACATCTTGCAGGCAGGACACATTTTGGGTAGAAGTTTTTGCAGATGGGTTGCTGTCCTTATCCACTGGGAGTCCTGCCTGGCCACAGGAGGTGGCCACTTTAGGCTCCATACTACCCCACTGCTAGGGGTCTCTGCTAGAGTCACCTCATAGACTCCCTGGGACCTCTTCCCATCCCAGGTCTCCAGCATCTCTCAGAGATGCACACCCCCGCCCACCCTCAATTTCTTTCTCCCATGCTCTTCCTACACTTGATCCCCCCCCAACCCACTCCCCTTTTCATCTCCTCTCCCACCCAGGGAATGTAAATCAAAACAACTCTGAGACTCCACCTTACACCCACCAGAATGGCTAAGATAAAAAACTCAAGGGACAGTACATGCTGGCAAGGATATGGAGCAAGGGGAACACTCTTCCATTGCTGGTGGTAGTGCAAACTTGAACAACCACTCTGGAAATCAATTTGGCAGCTTCTCAGAAAGTTAGGAAGAGTTCTACCTGAAGACCCAGCTATATAACTTCTGGGCTTGTACCCCAAAATGCTCCACCATCCTACAAGGACATGCTCGGCCATGTTCAGAGCAGCTTTATTTTTAATAGTCAGAAACTGGAAACAACCCAGATGTCCCTCAGCTGAAGAATGGATGAAGAAAATGTGGTTCACTTACACCATGGAACACTACTCAGCTATTAAAATCAGGGACATCATGACTTTTGCAGGCAAATGGATGGAACTAGAAAATATCATCCTGAGTGAGGTAACCCAGACCCAAAAGGACATACATAGCATGTATTTAATTATAAGAGGATATTAGCTATAAAGTATAGGATAACCATGCTACAGTCCATCAACCCAAAGGAGCCAAATAACAAGGATGGCCCAAGGGAGGAAGCTTGAATCTTTCTCAGAAGGGGAAATAAGATAGATATTGGAGGTGGGTGGAGGAAGGGAACTGGGTATTAAGACAATTTTAAGCTGACTCATGAGATTCTTTTGCCTCTGTTGAGTCTATCTCTGCAAGAACCACTGCTGCCACTGGGAGAGGTACTAAGTTCCACAGCCTGCAAGTTTGAACTTGGTCTTCATGTGAACAGGTATTAGGGATTTGTTTGAAAAAGATATCTAGTCAATTACCCCCTTCTAGTTCCATTAATTAAAAATATAGATTAAGTAATACAGTTACATTACAGTTTTCAGCCTAGTTTGAGCCATGATTCTGACTAGCTAGAGTAAGTATGCTTTCTTACTCAAAGCAAGGCAGATAGCATTAGAGCCTTCTTGGACTGTGGTTGTGTGTTTGAGACTACTTTTAGCCTCACCAAGAGCCCTCTGGATGCACATGCAGGTCCTTCCACGCTCTGAAATGAGATTAGCCTTTCAGTTCAGCTGTGAGCAGTGCAAGTCATACAGTGCCATTTATGACTAGACTAACCCTATCCATGGGAGCATTTACCAACCCACACTCACACAACTGTAGCAATCCGAGGATGGACTCAGCAACCATTTCAATAGGAACCCTCAGTACCCATTTGTTTGAACCCTCACAGCAACCTCATGAGGTCTGTCTCATTATTATGCCCACTGATTAGAGCCCTAAGAATGTAGGAAGAGCAAAGAAGTTCACATATAAAACAGCACCATCCTGGGACCCAGCAAGGACTCATTATAGTGGTTATTTGCAAAAGAGGAAATAACCACTCCAAGGGCTGTCTGGAGACACAGGGTTATCTGAAAGGCATGAAGAAGCAACATACAGAGGGCTGAGGAAACACATAATGGGGGCAGCTGCTTCCTCTTGGGGAGTTATGCAGGAAGCCTTCCCAGAGGAGGCAGCCCAGGGTGGCAGACACATTGCTCATTTCTCTGACTCAGTGCTTTTCTTCCTTTTCTTAGCAGAACTGTTTTCCCCTGGTCCCACAGGACACACTGCCACCCAGCTTGATGTTGAAGTTACCATCACTACCAGCAGCTCCGTGAAGGTGCGAGTCTGACTTTCCACACTAAATGTGAATGAAGGTAAAGCTGCTTGCTACCATGGCCCTAGGCTGAGCATGGCTGTGGTGTAGGGGAACCAATTTTGGCTATGAGGATGTGGAGGAGCCACAAAATAGTAGGAAGCTGGGGCCCTGGATAAGCACAAGCACAGCTGTCATGTTTTGTTTGTTGGTTAGTTGTTTGTTTTTGTTTGTTTGTTTGTTTTTTGGACCACATGACACAGCTAAACCTGTGAAAAGGGCCAGACTTCTTTCCTGTTTGAACCTCTGTGCTGTGGGCTCTTCTATCTGAAGCCCATGAAAGCCTAAATATTATCTCAGGTAGAGAGAGGAGACACATAGGGCTGAAGGAACAGCAAGTCCAAAGACATAGGAGAGTGAAAGTCATTCTGAGGACCAGGCAGGACACCAATGTACAGAAGGGCCATGCAGTGCTTGCTGAATACTAATTTCCCAATAGTCTTAGGTATTCTTCCTGTGCTCTCCTAATGGCCTTCCAGATCCTGGTCTGTAGAATAGGGGGTGAGGATACCAGTGTCATCAAAACAGACCTCTAGACTTTTTAAAATTACTTATTTATTTTATGTATGTGAATATATTGTAGATGTCTTCAGACACACCAGAAGAGGGCATTGAATCCCATTAGAGATAGTTGTGGGCCACTAGTGGGTTGCTGGGAATTGAACTCAGGACCTCTGGAAGAACAGCCAGTGCTCTTAACTGCTGAGCCATTTCTCCACCCCCTAGACTTTTCTATTTTAGGGTGGTATGAAGGGTCTGAGGAAATCCTATTGGGGAGCAAGATTATAGAAAAATAACTCTGGAGAGATGAATGAACACCCAGCTCCCAGCTTGGAGTAGTTTAGGTTCCTACAACCTCTGCCGTTCTCCTGTCCCTCAACCCTGGCTGACACTTGTTGGCTCAGCCATAGCAGTTTCTAAAACGAGTCCTGGGTATAGCCGATCCAAAGTTTCCAGGGAAGGCTTAGAGCTCTTATCTAAGATAGCTGCTCTTCAGCCTGCAAGACTATACAAACATTGATTGCTGCTGAAGCTTCCTTGGCCTGGGTGGACTGACAGATGCCTGTGCTAGCTCCTCACTGACTTGGGTGTCCTTACCCCTGCCAGAGAGGGAGCTCTTCCAGGGCAGGAACGTTTTGTTTCTCCTATGCTCAGCCAGGTAGGAGGGATGCAGTTCACAGGCTCTATCCCTGTGACTTCAGGATTGTCTCTCCCTCTCTGAGCTGTATTTCTGGCTGTTGCCTTTTGATCTTCCAGGAAGTCCTCTGGCTCTCACCCATGCAAAGAACCATTGGGGCTTGCAGTGACCTGTGTGGTCCTTCTCCTCCCTTCCCCTCCTTCTCTTCTTCTCTCCATTTCATCTCCCTATTCCCTTAGTCCTTTGCCCACCTCCTGGTTCACCCTCCTCCCTGTGCTCCTCCCCCCCTTCTCTTTTCACTTCTCCCTGTGTTCCATTCCTCCCTCCAACCCTTCCCCCCGCCCCCCCTTCTTCCTCCACGTGTGCACCTCTCTCCCCTCCACACACCACTCCTCTTGCCTCCCCAGCCCTCTCCCCCCCACCCCCCGCGCTCCTCTCAGCTCCCTCCTCCCGCCTGCGCTCCTCCGCCAGGCCGGGGCGCAGGCCGGGCGCACGCTGGGTGGTCCGGCGGCCGGGGGCGGGCGGTAGCCTGCAGGCGTAATTGGCATGCACGCCGTTGTAGCCGAGACCGCTTAATAAAGCATTACATATCTCACCGCTTCCATATTTCATTACCTCACGCGGAGCCTGTGAGAGGGCCCTAATGGGAGTCAGCTGTGTTTTTACTTTCTGTTGTCGGCCGGGGACGGGCTTCTCAGTGGATTCTTTGAAATGAAATAATGCGATGCACGCCGCGATAAGGGCCGGCCATAATGAGGCCCAGGCCGCCGGGCGGCTGCGATTGCTCCAGGTGTCGGGTTTTTGGGCTCTGAGGACCTGGAGGAGGAGGGGGCGGCGCCGTAGGAGGAGGACGAGGGGAAGGCGCTGGGCTGGGAGCCGCAGAGGGGAGGCGGAAGTGGGAGGAAGCAGAGGCTAGACAAGGGCCGCTTGTCAGTCTTGGGACCCTGGTTCAAACCCTGCCTGGCCCAGGCCTGTCGGTGCGTCAGGCAACACCATTCACAGCGCAGTTACACTGATGACGGGAGTCCACGGAACAGTGAAATGACATCATTTACACAGAGAGAGGAGCTGGCATCTTCCGGGAGCTGAGATTTCTCCTTCTCTCTGCAAGGATTCCTTTCTGGACCCTAAGTTCTCTGGGGATGGGTTTGTGTGCAGAAGGGGTGGGTGGGAGTCCCTGTTCTGAGTCCCATAGCTGAAGTCCCTTGATTGAAGGTGTCTGTTTGTGCTACAGATGTGAAAATCCTCCAGTGTTTCCTTGGTGGATGCCAGCTCTGGCTCCATCACTCTACTCCTTGGAGGGGCTTTTGTCTTTTGGTGAATAGGCCCACTTTCCACCCTCCTCCAGAGCAGATGTGTACCATGCCTGCAGCCTGTTTGCATCTCACACTAAAGGAACCTCTGGAAACTATTGACCCAATGCCATGGCTCTTTTACCTGTGCCATTTTGGGGGCTCCCTTGAAGCATACAACTCCCAGTCAGCCTCATGATGTCTCCCTGCCTTGCATGCCAGCTCTCCCTCAGCAGCTTCACCCACAGCCTCATCACTAGCTCTGACAGGCTAAGAAACTCAGCTTCCCCAAGGCCATCAGGGATTTCACTGAGAGATCCCTCACTCTGTTCTCTTGATGCAGAATGTTCTTCCCACACAGCCATTCCCAAATGGGGTCCTGATGGCTCTCTAGTCAGTGCCATGACTATGTTTTCTGGAAGACTTCTTCCTATAGGCTCCATTACATCAAAGCTAGATGTACTTTCTTCCTTCTCTGAGCCTCAGTTTCCCCATATGTACAGTGAGAACTCTGGGGTTGATCTCTAGGATATACATACTCATAAACTGGCCTGGGGGGGGTAATTTCTTCTTAAAGGAGAAACAGGCTGTTTGAGTTTGTGAGCTCACCCTATTACACTGGCTATGTTTGCTGGGCTCTGTGAGCTCACCATATTACACTGGCTATGTTTGCTGGATTCCCACTGGAGCTTTTTCCATGCTCTGCACCGGGTCAGGTGCCATGTGTGCATATATACATGGCTGTGTGTTCATGGACCTGTAACGCAGTGGCACCAGTGTTGGTGGAGCATGCTAATCTTTTCACAGCTCTCTAACTAACCCCTTGGAGCCCCTTGAGACAGTCTAGGCAGAGTGATAGAGATAGATTTGGGCCAAAGTCTTAGCCACCCAGCCCTAGGGAAGGGAATGGTGGGGGAGCAGAGGAAGGCGAGATTCTGCCTTAGCCAGACCCAGTACAGGACCCTCCCTTTTCACCTCAGTCTCTGTTTCTCTAATGACTCTTCATTGTCTAGTAACTGCATTCAGGTCTGCTTTGGAGGTCCTCCCATCTGGAGAGCTCTCCCCAGGGTCTTCCTCACCCTTCCACGCCAGCCCAGATCTCCTATCTTCCCAGAGGCAGGCATCCCCAAGGCCCTTTCCATGCTCCACACCCTGGAGCAGCCATGTGCACATATCTGTACTCCAGCTCTAAGCTTCTTCACTTTAAGGTCTTGAGGTCCGAGGTCAGGGGCCGAGCTCCTCTCTAGGCCAGTGTGGACCTAGTAGGGAAAAGATGCAGAGGCTGTGTTGACGGTGTTGCATGGGTTCTGGGGCTCACTGAATCATATTTAAGTCCTTGCTTAAAGAAAATGTCCTAGGAACAGCAGCTAGCCTCCCTGCCGTGGCTTCACTGCACTTGCCTTGGACCAGGATTTTTGTTGCCACCTGTGCTCTATTCTTACAATGTCTGTATAAGATTGATTTGGCAAGCCCATTTTGCCAGTGAGAAAACTGAGGCTAAGTGATGTCAAGCATCTGATTCCAGACTGCAGAACTTCAGAGGCATAGCCAGGGCTAAAATCCAGTTCTGTGCCTGCCAGTCCCGTGCTTTCTGCATGTATCACACCAGCTTGTAGCCAGTGAGCACAGGCGCATTCCGCTCCCCATGTCTGTCAAGCCGGCTGCTCTATTGATTAACATGCAAATGATTTTTTGAGAGCAGGCTTAAGTGTAGTTTGGTCTCAGCCAGCCACAACTGAGATTTGCAACCCAAGCTCTTGTCCTCACCAACTGCTTTGCTATCGGGTTTTCATCTCTAGAGTGATTGACGGGGTATTTTTTTCCCCTCTCTGACCCAGAACTCCAGGCCTCCAATACTACTGAAATGTTTGCACAATCTTGAAGCATTTATTTAAAAGTTGCTTTTCCCCAAAGGGCTTGGCCTCAGCCAGATCCTGAGCCAGATCCAAGAAAACAAACAAATCCTGTCTTTACAAGTTCTTCAGCTGGGCTGTGTGGGGTGGGTGGGGGCAGGGGTCCCTTGGGTCCTACCTTTCCCCTGGCTGGTTGACAGGCCCGCCCCCAGGGCAAAGAGCCCGTCTGCCTGTTTACAGCCCTTTCCAATTCAAAGGCCAAACAGGAAAGGGGGAAGGGTCTTGAGCAGGCCAATGTCAGAACACACAAATAACACAGATGGATATTCCTCAACACAATAGGCAATGAAGATGCTATGTGGACATCACTGAATTGTACTTCTTGAATGTACTGCAGTGAATGAGACCATGCAGTTCATTTTGCAGGTCTCACCACCAAGTGCCAAGGCTCCTGCACCCCTCACAGCATCCTGGTTGGTACAGGCTCCCTACCACATTCTGTGAGCCTGGAAAAGTCCCTTCTCCTCACTGGCCTTAGTCATTCTGATTCAACCAGGGACTGAGCTCTAGCCCTGACGCCATCTGTTCTGAGTGATGTTTGCTCCTGGCTCTTCTCTTGGACAAACAGGTGGAAAGAGAAGGGAGCCACTATTTACAGAAGGCATTGCATGTGCCTGCCGATGTGTTTAGAGCTCTGTGGTTGGCTAGTACTTTGTCTGACCCCTATCTCCCCAGCAATACTCACTGCTAAATTTTAGTGCAGGTAAGGAGCCTAGTTGTCAGCCCTGGATCTCATAGTTCATTTGCCCCTCTCCCCCCCTTTTCCCCTGGTCCTCACAGGACAGCACTGTCACTAGATTGGGTGGGCCAGGTCTGAAACATAGCTAGTGTGCACTGTGGTATGGCCTGCTTCATTACCCCAGTGACAAGACCAAGGTGAGAGAGGATTCTGCCGAAGGGGATTCTGAGCCCCATGAATGGTGGTCTTTCCCTTGTCTTTTCCATCCTTTTAGGGAGGAGCCAACTAGCCTCAGATGAGTATACCAAGGCCGATGGCTGGGGTGGGTGGGAGCTCAAGTCAGTCCTCTGAAGGGCTGCTAAGGAAGCAGGGATGGAACCTTCTTTATTTTAATATACTAAAGATTTATTTTGTTTTTAATTATGTGTATATCTATATGCACATAAGTGCAGGTGACTGCAGAGACCAGAAGAAGGTATGGAATATCCTGGGGCTGGGGATGACTGTAAGTTGCCTGATGTTGGTGATGGAAACTAAATCCAGGACTTTGTGAAAGCAATACTAGTTTTAACTACTGAGCCCTTTCTCTAGCCCACTTGGTGGTGGTGGTGGGGCTGTTAAGCATTTTGACTGATTGTTGCAAAGCCCCTAACACGTGGCATCAGATAGGGTCCCTGGTGAGCTGTCAATGGCTCTATCTCTGTTCCTACAGAAGACACAGAGATCTTTAATAGCCTTTGTACCCACCTCTTTGTCCTGGACCAAGGCTACTTGAACCCCAGGCTAGGTGGTCACCTCTGTCTTTTCTCTGGTGGTGCTCTCCGTAAGATCTGCCTCCAGTGCTTTTGGGCCATCTTGGGAACTGACTTTGGTTCATGAATCCCAGAATCTTTGTCTACAAAATGCCCTGAGGTAGAATGGCTTCATAAACACTGGGAGACCCTGAGGTGGAGCTTGATGTATGGGAGGTGAGGGGTGTCACTGCTGTTACATTGGCTGGCCACACTGTTGCAGAGTTGACTATTCAATTGAGAGCTGACTTCTCCTCCTCCTGCTAGGTAGACCCCTGTACAAGTAAATTGACTAGAGCTTGGGTTGGAACAAAACTCTCAAATAGCTGTTTTGGGTACCGGCTGGGCTCTAAGGCAAAATAAAGGGACACTTGGCTAGTCTTTCTCTAAACTGAGCACCTGAGTCCTTATGCATGTGTGATGGGGGTCAGTCTGGCAGAGTGGAGGAGCAGGCCAGGTATCACATCTCCCATCAATCTCTGGCAGGGCTGAGGTCATGGATTGCTTTGCTTGTATCCTCAGAGCTCAGTACAGAGCATGGCACAGAACAGGACTCATTAATCATGTTTAAGTTAACAAATAAACATAACCCTGGGAAAAGAATTTCTGTCCCCAGCCTCAGCTTCCTTGTCTACAAAACAAGGATGATAGTATTTGACTTATATTCATTGTGAGATTAAAACTAGAAGTCCAGGGTTGGTAAAGTAGCTCACCATGTAAGGGTACATGCTGCCAAGCCTGAGGATCTGAATTCAATATTCAGAACCCATGTGGGAGAACTGACTCCTGTAATTTGTCTTCTGATCTACACACACACACACACACACACACACACACACACACACACACTAATGTAAAGAAGAAAAAAAAAAGATCAGATTTGTCCAAGAGACTCCAAAACCTTATTGGATATTGCTATTGCCCTTGGGTTTTCCCAAAAGGTAGAAGGTAAGTCTGTATTGTTGAAGACACCATGCACTTCAGATATAAGGCTCAGAGGCTCCTGAGTTGAAACTGACCTGAAAGCCTTCCTCTCTGAGGACTAGCCTTCATGGTGACACATGGCACCTGCAAGCTTCCAAAGGAAGGAAGAACCAACAATACTATTCAGCCATGGCATCTATAAACCACCACAACAAACAACATTGATCATAATCCTAATGGTGCACTAGTGGTACTTATACCTAGGTGGAAACCAAAAAGGTCTCTCATTGGACTAAAGACTCATTCAACAATTGGGAAATCATACCTAGTACTGGAAAAATAGCCAACTACCCAGACTAATGAAGTCATTGGAGGAGAACCTACAACCTCTACTTTACTAAACTAGCATAATCCATAACTATATTCTAAATATTTGTCCTTATACTCACAGATAAATGTGATCCTCACCCCTCATCAAGGGAACTTCTCTTTGCAATGGACAGAGACCATTATAGAAGACAACCAACCAAAATGCAGGGTTGTAAAGCTCAGTCCCAATGAATACATCTATAATATGACTGTCACACTTAAGGCTCTGGAATCATTGCAGAAGAGGGGGCAGAAAGATGGTAAGAGCCAGAGCATCAGGGAGTTTGATGTGAGATCTCTTTAGAATGCCAGAAGCTGCACCCATACAATTTCATAACATGGCTGCCTGAAAAAATGAGCTGAACAAGGACAACAATAGAATGCTAACAAGAACAGGGAGTGAGGAGCCTAGGAGACCTCAACCCTATACGAAGAACTACAGGCAGTGAGGAATGCTGGAAGTGAGAGAACTAGTCTTTTCCAGGGAAGAGCAAACCAACTGGTTATCTAATACCAAATGGTTGCCCTGAAAACATGCATTATATCTATAACATTATACAGACTGAGCAGGTTGTATCTATGTATTTAGGAAAATATACGTCATTCATATACATCCATATATGCACATACTTATATGTATGTAACAACAATGAATGAGAAATGGGGTCATGAATCTGAAACAGTGAGGAGGCATATATGGGAGGACTTAGATTGAGGAAAGGGAAAGGGACAATGAAAATTATAATCTTAAAACTTAAAATAGTATGAAGAGAAAGAAAAAGGCAAAATAGAAGCATATGAAAAGTATTTAGAATAGTGCCTGGGTTGCAGTGAGCAAGCTCTCATGCGCTCATGGAAGTAGATGTTAGGAGGAGGTGCTTGCTTCGTTCAGCAGCTAGAAAATAGAAGTAGGAATGGAAATCAGGGTTGTCTGACTCCTGTGTCTAAGATATTGACTGCTGCTGTCTATTGCCTGTATGTGTAATAACTATTATTTGCCTTGCACAGTTCTTTCTCTTTCTTACAAAGTGATATAAATATGCATTATTTAGTTGTATACCTAGCCATCTTAAGACTGTCTTCTTGCTTTCCCTGCAAGTGTGGCACCTTGGTTCTGGATAGTTCACTGAAGCTTCTAGAGCATGTCCTTAGAGTGAGAGGAGCAGAGCATCCCTATCTCCCCCTCTCCTGACTGACGGTTGGGATACTGATCTAATGGATATAGCACCAATTAGTAGACAACCCAGGTCTTAAGGTGATGGCAGTTTTGCAGGCAGAAGGGGCCTTGGTCCATGATCCCACAGGATCATACTACTTTTGGTGAGCAACTTTTGCCTGTTTCAGCCACTGTGACTTTGAGTGTAAATATAAACCTAATTCCCTGTTTCTCATTAGTAGACCATAAAGAACTGAAAGTGTCCTACAGAAGCATCAATTGAACAGCAGCATTTAAAAAATGCCTTTGTTACAGTCAGAGCCCAGTGATAGTAGAAACCTTGGTTTTTCTTCAGTGCATCTTCACTGACTACTAGTCTTGTGCCCAGTAGACTTAGTTGTGTTCTATGGGAGCATCATGGCTGAACTGGGACTCAGTTCCCAGAATCCCCTTCCATGCTTGCTGCTAGATTGAAAAGGGCTGCAGAGACCGTTGTCTGAGGTCTGGAGGGCAGCACTGACCAGCAGCTGGAAAGGGTGTGGCCTGAGCTCAGGCTCTCTGGCCTTTCTGTTCATTTTCCTCATGCTACTGTTCCTGGAGAGATCTGAACAGACACCTGTACTGATTTCATACAAGTCCAGCTTGTTTCTTGGGCTGTCTTACAGGGGCGTAAATGACTCCTCTAATAGCTGCACCTGCCCCACCATTGTTGGCAACCTCCTGAGGGTTGCATAGATGGTGTTCTCCCTGCAGTTAACCTTTCCCTTCCCTATGTTCTAAGAGTTTCTGAGACATCTTAGGCATCTGAGGCAGGATTATTTGCAGTTGATGTGTGTGCATGTGCACGCACATGCAGGAAGGAGTGGTGGAATCTCAGGTGAGGGGTTGATCACCTCACATTCTCTTTATCTGAGGGAATAGAACTGATTTTTGTGAAAGTTTTTTGTGTGTGGGTAACCACAGCTGCTTTGATTTAAAAAACAAAAACCCTTTTACTATTTTAGAAGAGTGATAAGTATTCTTAATTGATAAGCCATCTCTCCATCTCAGCTGTTCTGATTTTGAGGTGAGAATGGAAATGTTGTGTCCGAGGGCAGCGTCATACAACCTTGCACCCCTTCCTCCAGCTTTGACTTTCTTTCCATCCTTTCTTCCATGATGCCCACTAGGCTTTGATGTCTGATGATTTTCTCCTATTTGAGCGAGAATTGTGTTATTTTACCAAAACAACAGTCACTTTGACTGGTGTGCTGGTTAGTTTTTGTCCACTTGACATAATCTAGAGTCATTTGGTAAGAAAGAACCAGAACTGAGAAAATGCCCCCATCAAATTGGCCTGTAAGTAAGCCAGTCCATGGGGTTTTTTCTCAATTGATGATGTGGAAGGGCCCAGCCCACTGTGGGTGGTTCCAGCCTTAGGCAGGTAGTCCTGGGGTATATAAGAAAACAAACTGAGGAAGTCAATAAGTACCATTCTTCCAGTGGTCTCTGCTTCAATTGCTTCTAGGTTCTTGCGTTTTGTTCCTGCCTTGCATTCCTCTTCTGATGACTGAATGTAACCTGTAAGCCAAATAAACCCGTTCTTCCCCAAATTGCTTTTGTTTATGATGTTTTATCACATAGAAATACCAACTAAGACAACCAGTTCTTCGAGTGCACAGTAACCTCTGCCCATTGTAAAAAAGAAGCTCTCTGACCATAGCTGACAGCACAATCTTTGGATATACAAATATGTGTTTGGAGAGCAATTTGCCAGCTGATGCTTCCCCACTTGTGTCTGTACTTCAGCCACAGGCTTTTGTTGTATACTGCAGTGGTAGCTGAATAGTCATAGCCTCCTTAGACTCACGTGTTTGAAGGCTTGGCCCAGAGAGAGTAGCACTGTTAGGAGTGTGGCCTTCTTGGAGAAAGTGTGTCACTGTGGAGCAAGATTTGAGGTCTCGTTTATGTTCAAACTAGGCCTAGTGTGGCATTTACTTACTGCTACCTGCAGATCAAGGTGTAGAACTCTCAGCTCCTTCTCCAGCCTTGTCTCCACTTGTCTCCCTGCCTGCCACCATGTTTCCAACCATGGCGATAATGGACTAAACCTCTGAAACTGTAAGCCAGCCCCAATTAAATGTTTTCCTTTATAAGAATTGCTGTGGTAATGGTGTCTCTTCACAGCAATAAAAACCCTAACTACTACAACAGAAGTTGGTACTACGAGTGAGTGAGTGCAGTGATAGACTGACTGTGCTTTTGTTTGGAGGAATGTGAACTCTGGAACTTTGGATTAGAAAAGCATCGAATTCTTCAATTGGGACTTAATTGGCCATACTAGTAGAAATATGAAAGACAATGGTGCTGAGCGTGATTTGAACTATGGGGGCCTGGCTCAGGAGTTTTCAGAAGAGAAGGATTTAGGGTGTGGCCTAGCGACTATGTGATATTTTCAGAAGAGAAGGATTTAGGGTGTGGCCTAGAGACTATGTGATATTTGGCAAAGAATGTGGCTGCTTTTTGTCCTTGTTTCAAAAGTCTGCCCCGAGCTAAAGTGTAGATAAAGAAGAGTTGTAGATTGATTATATTGGCAAAGGAAATTTTAAAACAGTCTAGTATTGACTGTGTTGTGTGGTTATTAGTATTCACTCTTATGAAGAGCTATAAGGAAAGGGAGCAAGCAGAGCAAGGAAAAATCAAACTGTAAAGCTCAAGGAGAAAGGGACACCCACCAGGAAGTAGACTGGAGCTAAATCCTGTATTCAAGGAGACAAACAGATTAAAGCAAACCTGATGTAAAATGCAATAAAGAGAGTGAGTCCTCAGAGCAAGATCCTACCCAGCTAAGCTTCCAACCCGTGAAAAGGAATTAAAGACAAACTCAGAGCTGAGTGTGGTAGTATACATCTTTAATCCCAGCACTCCAGAGGCAGGAGGCAGGAGGCAGGAGGCAGGAGGCAGGAGGCAGGAGGCAGAGGCAGGTGGTTCTCTGAGTTCAAGGTCATTGTGGTCTAGAGATCAAGTTCCAGGACAGACAAGCTTAGGCAGTTAAGGAAACCATTGAAAACAGAAAGCTAGGGAAGATGTAGTTAAAGGAGGGGGCCATGTTTCATCCCCAGCAAGCAGCAGAACTTGGCAGCTTCAGGCACATGGTTCCGGCTTTAAAGTCAAGGATAGAAGAAAGGAGCTACTGAAACTAAGGAAAGCTGCTGAGGCACAGGCATGTGTCAGGGGTATTTCTGCATGGAGACCTAGAGAGGCCATTGTGTGAAACTGTGAAGATGAAGTTTAGATGACCTTGGAGTCCCCAAAACTTTGAAGATGCCAGAGTTGTGGGATACCTGCCAAGGAAAGCTGCTAACAGGGAGTAGGAAGAGAAAGCAGAAACAGTCCAAGAGGAAGGAGTGGGTTGCATTTAACAGAACTGAAGGGAGTTGGAGATCTGAAGACCGCTTTGACATCAAACATGGAGAAGCAGAGTGTGGAGTTTGCCCAGCTGGTTTTCAGTCTTGCTTTGGTCCAGTATGTCCTCACTGTGCTCCCTTTCTTCCCCTTTGGAATGGTAAGGTATATCCTGTTCCATTTTATATTGTAAGTATGTAATCTGCTTTTTGATTTTGATTTTATAGGGGGCTACAGTTAAGAGATTGCATGAGTCTCAGAAGAGACTTTGATATTTGGACTTTTAAATAGGGTTGAGGCTGTTATAGACGATGGGGGCTTTTGACAATGGACTGAATGCATTTCTGTATTATGTTATGGCTACAAGCCTATGGGAGCCAAGGAGTGGGATGTGGTGCTTTGAATAGGAATGGCCCCATAGACTCAAGTGTTTGAATGCTTGGCCCACAGGGAGTGGCATTACTAGGAGGTGTGGCCTTGTTAGAGAAAGTGTGTCAGTGGGGGAGGGGACAAGCTTTGTGCTTTCATAAGCTCAAACTAGGCCTCGTGTGGCATTCACTTCTTGCTACCTGAAGATCAAGATGTAGTGTAGTACTCTTAGCTCCTTCTCCAGCACCACTCTTGCCTGCCACCATGCTTTCTACTGTAGTGATAATGAGCTAAACTTCTAACTGAAACTGTAAGCTAGCCCTGATGAAATGTTCTCCTGTATAAGAATTGCTATGGTCATGGTGTCTTTTCACAGCAATAAAGCCTTGACTAAGACAAGTAGCAGACCTGAGCTTCTATCTGTGGCATGTTGTTTTAGGCCTCAGGCCCTCTCAGGCTGATCTATTACTTGCAGGCAGATAGCCTATCCCTTGCACTGGGATTTTTGTTACTTTTTTTTTTTTTAAATTTGGTTTTTCACTGCCCTTGAATTCAAAGAGATCCACCTGTCTTTGCCTCCTGAGTGCTGGGATTAAAGGCATGAGGCACCATGCTTGGCTCATTAAAAAAAACTCTTATATCCAGGCTGAAGAGATGGCTCAGAGGTTAAGAGCACTGACTGCTCTTCTAGGGGTCCTGAGTTCAGTTCCCAGCAACCACATGGTGGCTCACAACCATCTATAATGGGATCTGATGCCCTTTTCTGGTGTGCATGAAGACAGAGCACTCATATATGTAAAATAATTAAATAAATCTTAAAAACAAAAACAGAACAAAACCCCAGAACTTCTGTCCTCTGGGTGTGCCATCTCGTCTTCTGTATCTAACTCCTTAGCTAGCACTTTCACATCCACGACTAGGATAGCCTCAGTCATTTTGTTGGTAGCTGTCTGGGTCTTTCTCAACCCTAAGAGTCCCAAGAATTTCACAGTTGCGCCAGCCTCTGCACCCTGTGCGAACTGAGTTCTTGTCCTTATTTCTTCAAGTGTGTTTCTATGCTTCTCAGATGCTTTTCTAAACCTGTAAGATAGTCAGTGAGATGGCAAGTATGGGGTTAACATTATACTGTGGAAGCTTTTTACAGAAGATCTACTGCCATCTACTCCAGGTAAGTCGATTAGTCTTGGGGTCCAACAGCTAAAGGAACTCTAACAAAAGGTTGCCAAGGTCCAATGTAGTATGAAAAAGATCTCATCACTCTCGTCAATTATTGTTTCTTCGAAAGAGGGATGCTGAGTCTTGCGGCATGGAGGAGTGGCGCTACTTCATTTAGCTCTGTGTAAGCTACGGTCATTTTCTGTGCGTCTTTCTGCTTCTTTATCCTGGAAGAGCTGT
Organism: Rhynchomys soricoides; assembly: GCA_019843965.1. NCBI lineage: Eukaryota > Metazoa > Chordata > Mammalia > Rodentia > Muridae > Rhynchomys > Rhynchomys soricoides. Next base: position 5,821,453 of record JADRCH010000114.1, on the reverse strand, counting down.
TTGGCTACTGGACACCTTCCCATACCTCTGCACTAGGCAGGCAGGCTCAGGTTGCTCACCCATCCGAGTGCCACGTGGGAAGAGAGCCATCTTCTCTCTAATTGTACCTTCTGTGTGCATCAGTCTGGTACTACAGCTGTGGTACATCAACAGGCTAAGTCTAACAGTGCAAAGGGTAAACAATCTCCACTTCCAGGGGATAGTGATACACAGCATATACTGGGGAGATATTTGCCCACCCTTGGGCAAGTCTAATCCTTTTTACTGTACCACTGTATCACCAAATCTACCCTCTGATGTCCATTCCATGGATGCTCCTGGAAGCTGTCAAGAGACACTGGATCCACACAAATTGAAATACTCTGCACATTCATAGGAGAGCAAGGAGTCTCCAGTTCCACGTGAGGCCTCTAGTTACCCTGCATGGTTCTAGCAGGCAGCTGTGGCCACCCCACTAAGGAAGCAGTTGGGAGCGTTCCCACCTGGCACATTCCTTCCCAGCAGGGTTACGTTAGAGTGCACCTGCATCTTCTCCACCCCATTGGTGAACTTTCAGTTTATAAAGTCTTTCAGAAACTCTCGAGTGCAGCATTTGGTTGCCATTATTCTCCCTAAGAATGCCAGCTTGACACAAATCTTGTGATATTTGTTTCTGAGTGACGTGGACAGTCCACCCATTGGCATTTTCTGCTTCTCATTCCCTCCTGTTAATTGCCTTAGCACTTTACAAAACTGATTTACATGCCACACTGTCACTCAGGTCCTCTGAAGCCTCTCCTGCATCACCATGGGGCTCAGCAAAGCCACAGAAACACCAGTCTTGACGTCCCTGCTGAGTTAACGTTCTTCTTAACCCAGAGGCACAATCCTGTGTCACCCAGCCAGCTGGAAATTAAACATTTCATTCATGCCCAGTTCCCTCACTATCATTTTTACCTTATTTCCCCCCTCTTCACTGTTTCTTTCCACTGGCTCCAGGGTTTTGGGGTCCCAGGAAGGGCTATTCAATACAGATATAGTTTGTACTCTTTTGTCCTCTCATCCATACATAAGAAATGGAAGCCTATATTTTTATTGCATCCTCTCCTTTATTCAGTTTGCTTTCTAAGTCAGTAGCTAATGTTGAGGACTTCACCGGCATGGTTTTTTATTTTCTGGTTATAACTCCTTCCTTGCACTAAGTATTTCTGTGCAGATAGCTGAGCCCCAGTTGCGTATTTCATCACTCACAGCAGAGGCAAGGCAAATTCTGACACAGCTCCCGTACAGTCCTCTTCATAAATGTTCTAAATTCTTTGGTCTTTCATCTGCTTTTTTTGCTTTTTCATCTGCATTCTCCCCTGGTGATTACTTCTCTGTAAGACATAGAGGAACACAGCCCTACTGGGATTTCCACTGTGGACTTTCCCTGAAGCAAACATCTCCACCTCTGCTGAATGTCTTGTCACCCATAGCAGGGACACTGTAACTGCTGCTACAGCAAGAAGGCACAGCATTCCATACTGCCACAGGGCTTGGGGGATGGCTTCATCAGGATTGTTCTCTGGGTTCCTCAAATGCATTAGTTTTGGCTTCATGACTCATCCTCCACAGAAGGGCAAGGCTGCTCTCAAATTCATCTTTGGTTCCATTTGGGTGCCAAAGGTTCTAGTTAGGTTTCCTGGGAAGAGGTTAGCAGGTATACATTCACCTCATATAGGTCATCAATGATAGATGAAAGTCACAATTGGATCCAAGTCTGGCTTGGTGAACAATGCACTTATTGGACTTAGGAAAACATCCCTATCACTGAAAAGTCCCAGGCCAGAATGGGTGACAACTCTTGACAGCTCTATAGATGGTCCCCTCCTTCATTAACCTTCTGCCCTCTGTAATATTCTAGCACTTCTTGAGACTGTGTGCAGCTAAGGCAAGAATCTTAGAGGGATGGTGGGCAAAAAGAAGTGTCTGGAATTTCAGGTGAGGGGCCGATGACTTTACCTACTTCCCTATATAGCCTTTCTGTGAAGGAATGTTGACAGGTCTGATCTGTGACTGAATGATCACAACTGCTCTCACTTTGAAACAGTGATGGCATGTCATGCTTAGAGGACAGTGTTCTAACAACAGTACCAGACAATAGCCAAGGTCCACTGACTCTTTCCCCATCCCCTTCTCCAGCACTCCCAAGCCCTGTGTGTGTGTGTGTGTGTGTGTGTGTGTGTGCTTCATGGCACAGGTCCCAGCTTCTCCTAGAGGAGTTGGAGGCTTAGATGGGTGAGCACTCACAGATTCCCTTGACCTTGTTCTTACCAGTCCCTTCATGTGCCTCACAACACAGACCAAGTGTCTTACTGAGTCTGTGTTCAGCACTATCTGTGACCTTGGACTCCTGCCTGCATGACAGTGCTCCATGCGATATGTGATAGATTTTCTCTGTTCACTCATGTGGATCAATCTCAGGTCTGTGAATCCATAGATTATTATTGTCAGTATCATCACCACAGCTTCAGTTTGTAAGATTGACTTTTCTTTTCTTCTCTTCCTCTTCCTCCTCTTCCTCCTCCTACTCTTCTTCCTTCTCCTCCTCTTTGTCTTCCAGTTCAGGAGACTCTTCTTGGAAGAGCCAAGCTCCAAATTTGTTTCCTATCTTAGAAAATCTGTCCATCCATCCATCCACCTACCCACCCACCTTTCTACCCACTTATTCATCCATCCATCATCTATCTATCTATCTATCTATCTATCTATCTATCTACTCATTTACCTGCCCATCTATTCATCCATCCACCTACCTACCTATCCATTTCCTCTACTCATCTACTTACCCATCCATCTATTCATTCCTCCCACCAATCCACATACCCACCCATCCATCTATCCATCCATCCATCCATCCATCCATCCATCTACCTACTCATTTATAATCTTCCAACAATTTCTGACTCTACTCTGGGCCAGGCCCAGTGCTGTGAGCTGAAGACAGATCCATCCTTTGTTCTCCTTCAGCTCATGATAGGATAGAGAAAGATGATGTAAGTAAACCACAAAAATATAAAAACCTAAGTGCCAGGTTGAGATAAGTCATCAGCCATGGAAGCTAAAAGGAAGTTCTCAGGTGTGGAGTCAGAGGGGCTTCCTGCAGGAGACACATGAGTTGTCCTGGAAAGACAAGAAACATTATCTAGACAAAGCATACATTCTCACGGAAAGAAAAGAAAATCACATACAAATGTGTTGGTGTGTGTGTGTGTGTGTGTGTGTGTGTGTGTATGAGAATATGTCTGGTAGCATTTTGCATTGTTTTACAAATCGGGTGTGGCGGAGAAGCATGAGGAGAGAGCAGGGTGGGAGGGAGGTCAAAGCCAGAGCTCGGCACAGACTTCTTGACCCATGAATTAGTTCCAGAAATTGTTTTTATCTGGAAGCAGGCAGGGAGGAGGAGCAGATCAGAGTGGCCTGAGTCATGCATTTGACCCCAGAGCTGAGTGAACACACACGAGATTGGACTTCTTGGGTGTGATGGTGAAGAGGCCTCATTAGGCCATCTCATTAACTTGGTGTGCCACCTGATGGTTCTGACAGACAAGTGACCACAGACAAATCACTTCTCCAAGCCTAAGTATCTCAAGGCTCAGCTGCAGATCAACCCCAGCAGTGCAGCAGATGCTCTGAGGCAGTGCTTTATCTTGTCTCCTTCTCCAACAAAGTGGCTCTATTCCTACTGAGTGTGGAGTGTTCCCCCAGGCACCTAGAGTCATCCCTTCCAGTTCACAATGGGTAAGTGGTTATGTATGTCTTAGTTATGTTTCTATTGCTATGAACAAACACCATGACCAAAGCAATTTGGGGAGGAAAGGGTTTATTTATCTTACATATCCTGGCTACAGTCCATTGAGGGAAGCCAAGGCAGGAACACCGGGCAGGAACCTGGAGGCAGGAACTGAAGAAGAGGTCATAGAGGAGAACTGCTTACTGTGCTCTTCAAGGCTTGCTCAGTCTGCTTTCTTATACCATCCAAGACCACCAGCCTGGGGGAGGTATTACCCACAATGGGCTGGACCCTCCCACTTCAATTGTTAATCAAGAAAATGTCCTACAGACTTGCTTCCAGGTCAATCTTATGAAGGCATTTTCTTAATTGAGGTTCATCTTCTCTGTTGAGTCTAACTAGTGTCAAGTTGACAAAACAACAACACCAACAACAACTATTACTACTACTACTATTACCTAGGACATTGTAAGATGCAGCTTCCTCTGCTTGGGGGAGAGAAGGCACACTTTTTTCTAGTAAGGCATTCCCAAACCCCACACCTCTTAGTCTCCATCCATCCATCCATCCATCCAACCATCCATCCATCCATCACTGACACATAACTCTCCTGTTTACCTGTCTTGTATTCCATCCCTCCATCCAGTCATGCATCTGCTCAGTAAACATTCATTTCTTTTTTTTTTTTCTTCTTTTTGTTTTTTTCAAGACAAGATTTCTCTGTGTAGCCCTAGATATCTTGGAACTTGCTCTATAGACCAGGCTGGTCTTGAACTCAGAGATTCATCTGTCTCTGCCTCCTGAGTACTGGGATTAAAGGTGTGTACCACCACTGCCAGCATATGAACATTCATTTCTTGTCTCACTCTCTCTTCTTTCTCATGTAAAATCTGTCCAAATGGCAGCTTCCTTGTCTTGCGACTAGGTTCAGAATCTTCTTTCTGTACATGGGGATGAGAACTGCTTCCCTCCTCTGCCTATCACTCACCTATATTTTCTCAAAGGTCTCTTCCTCCATGAAGACATCTACCTTATTAGAGCCCCACACTGTGCTTTGATTCCTAACGGCTTGTCCATTTATGGGACATATATTTCAAAGCATTGCCTCTGTGTCTGGTCAATGAGCTCTGCTCTCACTTCAGCAAGGTGACTTTTTGGACACTTGCTTGGGTCACACACTGCAAAAGAATATGGAGTCAAGAAATTGGAGCCAGCATCTGCTTAGAGGTGAAAATTCTTTGCTTCTAATTTGCACAAAGGTGTATCACTGCTGTTCTCCAATGAAGGGCTCAACTGGCAGATTCCACCCAGAGGGGTTAATTTTTCCAGTTCTCACATTAATGTTTTTAGAGCTAGTGTCGGCCCTTGCTCTGATTTGGAGTTCTTAAAGGCCAGGACTAGGGTGGGTTTGTTAATACCCATCACAGAGCCACTGGGCCTAGAACCCCACGAACATTCTTGGAACTGAGAGGAACCAGCTGTGCCCAGCAAGTCTCCACTCTCTGGGTGGTGGAGGGACAGAACTCTCCCAGCCTGTAGGGATCATGCTTCTGGGCTGCTACAATGGTGGTAGCAGGTTTGTTTGGAAATTCTGCAGTAAGTGGTGTTTGGGAGCCTGCCTCCTGGGGACCTTGAGAGCTTGGTGGAGGACCTGAAGATTGGGGCTCCTCCAAATATTGTTTTAAACTGATTGATGCTATGTCAGGCAGAGGAGGGACAGGCATTTTTCATACATGAAAAACAATACGTTCTGGGGCCAAGTTGAAATTATTTTACATTTCTACAATAAGAGGTGGTGGTGGTGGGGGCAAAGACAATGTTTGAGGACATTTCAACCTCAAAATCATTAGTCACTGTCCTGGCGGGCTACACAAATAAATGATCAATGCACAGAGAAACACGGCCTCTGAGGTGTTTGCCCAAGACCACTTATGTGTCAAACAGACTTATTAGATGTGAAGGGAATGGTTATTTGGACAAAGTGAAAAGAACATGTGCAATAATATTGTAAAATGTTTATTAGTCTAGAGTGTGCTGAACGTTCCTAAAATATATCAGCTTCTCAGCTTGCATTTAATGTACTGCTATAAATGATATCACATCCTTTCGAGCCGATTTTCTGCTTAACGCTAAGCTGCTTTGCTGGGGGAAACTGTTTTCAGATTCCAAGTATGAAAACAGTGGGGTTAAACTCTCTTGGTGCTCTCTGCCCCCCAACCAACTCCCTCCCTCCCTGTAAAATGTGTCCTATGTCCGGCAGGAGGTGTGGGGCATGGATGGGCCAGGTGGTGGTTGAAAAAGGAAAAGGTGGTGAGCCAGCCATTGTGGCAGGGGATCTAGCTGGAGAGTCTGATTTTGGGATCTGCCTATGGATTCTCTGCTAGGTTGCCTCTGAAATTCCTGTTCCCTCTCTGAACCTCAGCCCTTCCAATCGGAAAATGGCAATAATGGCTAGAGATGTCCTCAGAGTTTACTATTTACACATTCTAAGTCTCAGTTTGCTAAAAACATAGTCTGGAAGAGAGAAAGTGATTTTGAAAGTGAACAAATAAAACATGAAGAGATATTCTCGTTTAAAATATGTGAATTTTGGCAAATTCCAGATCATCCTCTAAGGTCCAACTTAAATGTCCCCTACTCTGGGAGGTGTTATCTGATACCCTAGATAGTCTGCCTTTGATCTGATGGCACATCCTGTTTGTCACACTAGCCAGTCACACAGCTGGTGATCAGTAAAGGTGAGTGTGGGCTGGGGAGGAGCAGAGCTGGTGGAATCTCTAGAAACTATCCAGCACCTGCTGGCGGGTAAAGATGAGACAGAATCTGTCTGGATTTGTCCATTGACTCCTGTAGATTTACAGGGATGAAGGGGGCTACATGGAGGGGCCTAGGTAATCCCTATAGCCTCGGCTCTTGGTAGAGGTAGCTGGATATGTGATACACTGTTCATATCATTGTTTGGGGCACATGTAGGGTGTGCAAGTGGATGGAGTGGGACGGGATCTGGCTTCCTGGCTGAGTTACTTTCTCTCCAAGGTTTGCTTCAAAGACCCCAGGGGTGACATTCTGGAGCCTAACTTGTCTTCTTGTGTTACTTGGGGATCTCTGTTGAGAGCATGGGCAGCTGCACTGAGTGTCAAGGGTCCTTGAGGTCTTCAGTTTGGGCAGCCAGTGGTTGCCCAACTTAAGAGTCACCCTCTAAGGTTGATAGGAGTCAGGGCAGTACGAATGATCTCCAGTTCTGCCCTGAACAATCCTCATCTTCGTCTCTTGGCTAGCTGCCCCTGGGACCTATTCCTGGGCCTCTCAGCCCAGAAGAGACAGAGATTCCATGGTACCTGCATTCCTCAGTATAGGATGGAGCCTTAACGTTAGCACCTGAATCAACTCTTGGGCTGCTGTGGGTGGGCTAGGCTGGGTGGTGGGTGGGTCAGGATGTGGCAGAATGTTCTAGCTTTCAGCTCTCTCATTACAGTAGAATCTAGACTCAGTACCTCACCCACCTGGATGCTGACCCCCTGGCTCTATTTCCTGTCCCCCCTGTAGCAGTTGGCTCCCCTCACAGAACGCAGCCCCCCAACTTTACATTAACAGAGGCTGCTTGGTTGTTATGATCCTGTGGCTCAGCTCAGGCCTGAACGTTTTGTTTCAGTTGAGTCTAACTCATAGGCTTCTGTTTGATGACTCTTTTGTCCTGTAGTCTTTTGGCCATAGGTTGGCAGGTGGCTGCAGAAAGCAAGGATGTTAAGAGGCTTCTAGGGTGGCGCTTCCAACTGACCCTCTTGAATCTAGTTATGTGGCCCCAGTTAATTGCAGAGGAGGTTGGGAGTAAACTTCAGCTATGTATTCAGGATGAGCGGGAGCAAATTTAGAGAGTAGCTACTTTGCCTCTATTGCAGCAGCCAAAGCCTCTTCCTTTGCCTTCCATAGTCTGATGACTAGGCAGCAGGATTAACACACATGACCCTTTTCAGATGAGAAACAAGGCTCAGAGAGGCTACCCACTTCCCTCAGAATCACACAGCAAGTTGGTGTTAGGTCCATCTATTTGCCAAAAGGCTGTACCTTCAAGCTGAATGTGGCTACCCTCTCCACCCTGATCATCCTCCACTGACCCTTCTGACCCTTTAGGCTCTTTCCAATCTCTGCTCACTGTCAGAGGTCTCCAGGGATCTGGGTATGTGGACTCTTGCAGAGTCAGTGTGATTTAGCCCACCTCTGCATCTGGCTTGGTACACTTGGGGTTAGGTAGGGGCTCAGCATAGGGCACTGAGAAGAAATGATTTCCTTTAAATCCTGGGGCAGAAAGAGGCTGTTTGAGAGGAAGGCTGGAGGAACCTGCCAGCAAGGCCATGCAGGAGCACCTGAGAGAACCATGAGCACACATGTACTTGTACCAGTTTTTGGAAAGATGGTCAACATTTGACCTGCTGCCCATGAACTTCCCTCCAGGATGCACAAACCCTATTTACCTTGTCCTGTCCCTGTGAGTTGAGTTTCCCTGATGGTGAATGATCTTCCTTCCCTCTGAAGTGAGCACTCCCACCCCAGCATACCCAGCTTAGAGCCATGGTAGCTGTGACTACTGCAGGGCCACTGCCTAGGCCATACCATCACTGACCTGGGTGGCCATCAGAAGGCTTCCTGGACTCTGACTCCAACAGGGTTGGTTCCTGGGAGGCACACACAGGTGGTAAGAATGGAACCAGTCAAGAAGCCCTCTCCCTGGAGGGATCATAGGTTAGCCATGTCTCTGCTCTTGATGCCGACAGTCCCTCAAGGAAATGGACAGTGAATTCCAGCAGGTATTTCAGGTTCCCTTCCTACAGTAGCTTCATTACTGCTGGCTCAGGATTATGAACCACTTTCCCTGTTTCCTAGCACAGCAGAAAGTATCCCCCCTCCCCCCCCCCCCAGGCTTCCTATTTCTTGTAGGGATGATGATTACCTAGCTGATGGTCTCTATTCTTTTTGTTCTTGCTGCCCAAATGCTTTTCCCTTGGGTCATTACTTGGGCAGTGACTCTTCAGGCTTAAAACTGCAGCATGACAACTTATCTAAAAGGATTTTGCAGATTGAGGTCACCTCTAGTCACAAGTCACCATGAGTCTTGGTGTATGATCTCCACAGCTTGTGTCTATGTCTGACTCTGGAAAGGAGTCTCTCTGTGTGTGTGTGTGTGTGTGTGTGTGTGTGTGTGTATGCAGGGGCTTTCCCTGTTGTCTTCATTTCTACATCCCCAACTTTAAGGCACAGTGATAGTCTGTGGCAGGCATTTGTTTATGGTATATGTCAACAGATAAATTTAATATTCAAATTAGGGAGTGGTAGAAATGAATAAATGCATAGAGTGACAAGTGAAGGCTCTGAATGGATTTAACTATTGGGCAAATAGTGCAGAAGACCAGCAAATGAGCTTGCAGACATGTGAGTGAGTGAGTGAGTGAGTGAGTGAAGGAAGAAAGGAAGGAAAGAAGGAGTAAGTGAATGAGTAGGAGAGTGGGTGACTGTGTGCAGGTTCAGGAGGAATCCAGTTACTTTAGCCCTGTGACGGAACAGTGGGCAGAGTAGACTGTGGGGTGAGGTCCTCAGTGCATATGTGCACATTCTGCTGTATGCTGTGCAGGTGTGTGCATGTGTGCATGTTCTTGTGTGATGCATGTGCTCCTGCATACATCCCTGTGCTGTGTGTGCTCCATGTGGGCACATATTTCAGTATGTGGGTGCCTGTTTGTATATGTGACAGGGACAAGGCTGAAGGAGCCAGTCCTTCAAACCCTAGCCTAGGCATTACCTTCTCTCTAGCTGTGTGATTCCAGAGTGTGTTTGCTGCCTCTCAGACGACTTGGGATCCTTGATTTCATGCCTTAAAAGTGGCAGGATGCCTACTGAAAAGTTCTCCTGAGAAGGCTGTGTGTGTCAGTGCAGGTTCATAGGGCCTGTCTGGCAGGCAGAGAGCAGGAAGAAAGTACATCAGAGTGCCCAGCAGAGGTACCCAACCTAGTCAGGGAGGCGCTGGAGACCTGTCTCTGGCACTGAGGGACGAATACTATAAGACCACCTCACAGGCTCCAGAAGGAGCGTAACTATCCCTAGAGGGTCAAGAAGGCATGCGTAGTGAGAATTTTGTTTTCTTTTAAAACATACTATGAGTGCCACCCAGTGTGGGGGTTGGCAGAATGTTCAAATGTCGTAGAGAAAATGGCAGGAGACAAAGAGATGTATAATTTTTTTCAAGACACCAGCAAAAATTTTATTGCAGTTGCTACCTCTGGGATATCCTTTGTTTTGCTCTGAAGGGGGATTTCCCATTTTTTCTTTTTTCTTCTTCTCCCTGTATTCTGTTTCAAAAAAGGTTGCGGAGTTGGCTGTGCAGCTGAAAACACTTCAGGTGGAAGTGGAAGTGCCTGGAAGGTGAGGACAAGAAGGCTCAGTCCCAGTAACCGAGCAAGAGAGCACGAGGAAAGGGGGAAAGAAACTGTGCAGGAGGGTGGTCGGGTCAGAGAAAAGCTGACAAAGCAGAAGGGCAAACTGTCACCTACTGTGTGTGTGTGTGTGTGTGTGTGTGTGCGCTCGAGCACACTCGTGGCCTGTGAGGTACCATAGATTATCTGTAATGGTAATGATCAGGCCCTCTCAAAATCTATAGGCTGGTGTGCCCCCCTACCCCCCAGGATCTACAATGTGCACTTACTTCAAAGTATACGCTTAGGAGGAAAATAAAATTAAAACCAGGCTGCCAAGTGAATGCTCACTCAGGATTACAGGTGTCAGTATAAAAATGGGAAGTCCAAGAGATGCTGAATAAAAAGGGTGGCTGAGGCTGGGAGTATGGTTCCACATCCCAAGGAACCCCAAGGATGCCAGATAACCCCTAGAACCTAAAGAAGGCATGCAGAACGGGTTCTTATAAGCCATGGAAGGAACCAACCCTACCACTACCTGGTCTGGCCTCCAGAATCACCATTCTGGATGTGTTCACTGTAGCAACTCGGGCAAATGAAAGTGCTTGCTTCAGAATTCAGGCTGTCTGAACTGTTGTGATGATGGTCTACAGGGTTTGGAGAACAGCTGGCCCGGTGGGAAATGTAGACTGGGCTGGGCTGGGGGTCAGAGTTCAATCCCACATTAGCATTGTTGCCTCACTCCGTCATCTTCCTGTCTGTAAACTGAGAATGTGACAGCAGGATTTCTAGGCCTCCTCCATGTTGGGAAGATGAGGCTAGCAAGGTCCGGTAGACTGACCCAGGTCTGTCAGCAGGAGAATGCTAAGTGATTCTGAGCTGACCCTGAAGGAGGCTTCAGCTCCTCGATTAGGGATTTCCTATTTGAACCTTTCTATGCTTAAAAAGTTAATAACCCAGAGTGTTCTTTACCATCTCATAAAGGCATTTTCTCCCTTGATGGGATGATATACATCTAGAATCCCAGAAAAGGCTGACTCAGGAGAGCTGCAAGTTTAAGGTTAGTGCTGGGCTGTAGTGTGGATTTTGAAAGCAACAACTGAAAACACAAATGGAAAGGAAATGAAGTGTCATGTTCTATCCTCCCTTCTCCCCCATCCCCCAACCTGTCCTGTGCCCGTGTTGTGTCTCCCCTCCAGGACTTAGTTTCCACATATAAAATAAGGGGTCAGTCCAGCTCTCCTGGAGAGACCCTTAACCTTAATCTCTATTATCTAGGGCACTAAATGATCTGCTCTGCTTCTGTGACTTGCCAGAGAGTGGGTGGGGGCTTTGGTGTCTCTATTCATACACATCTCACATGGGGTAGCCTCCCACCAGAGCCTTCCCATCAGGAAGCTGAAGGGAAGAAGGGCCTGTCCTCACCTCCCATGGCATCTAGAGAGTGGCCCAATCCATGGGGAGGACAGGCCTTAGCACAGTGTGGTCACCTATTGCCACACAGTCAGTTTTCTCAGAGGTGAGGGATATTCTGTGGGCAAGAACCTGGGTAGGAAACCAGCTCCAGCTTGACGGATGGAGAGTTCTCTTGATCAGGCTTGCGCTCTATGACCGACTATAAATTCTCAGTGAAACAGCCCCACTAGGCCTAATTTCAACCACTTAACCCAGAGGTTGCATTCTTGAAGCGTTCTGCCAAATGCATTGGTCTCCGGGTTGGGAGAGCACATCCGAGAGCCTGCAGGCAGCCCTGTCGCTGGACTTTCTCATCTGCTGGGTGCATGTTGGAGGTGCATGGTTCTGTCTCTGCCCCAGCAGCCCAGCTGGGTTCTGGAATGGCTTATCGTAAGTGTAGGGTTGGGCTGGGCATGACTGTGCCTGCTTTCTGGAGACCAAAAGTTAGGCAACCTGGACAGACCTGGTCAGCCCTGGAGACCCTGTAGAAATGATGATTAAATTCAGCTAAGCCCTGTTGGCCAAGCAGCAGAAATGAATGGAACTGAGGAGACCAAGGTCACAGTTGGTGGACGCTAAGCAATGTCTGAACAGTCTATCAACAGAATTCCCCAAAGCAGGTGCCCGTAATCAGCTGGGGCAGACTGCAGTAACAGGTCACCACAGGTTGAATCCATCAGCAGTCAAGTAATACTAGAGCAATTGTTCAGCACAATCAGACTACCAATCCCCTTGATCCAGCAGCTCTCAAACAGCCTGTCTTTAGAGCTAAACAAAACTCAACCAGCCCAGCAACTCAACAACCAGCCTTCAAGGTCAGACAGTGCCAGAACAATGGGCTGGCTGGGTCAGATAATAGCAGCACGCCCAGCCTCCCATAAACAGCCAATCAACAGCCACAAACACTGTCCAAATATTTGGATTAATTTGCCCAAACATCCAGTCAGTTCAATCAAACCCAGGCAACTGAGCTAATGAGTGCCAAGAACACCTATTCAATTTAAACAGCCAATCTAACCGTGACAAAACAACTGGTCGACTTGGTGAAACCACCCATCACCACAGCCAAACAAGCAGTCAACCCAGTCATACCTTGCAAAAGCCACAGGTCACACTGGTCACCAGGCAGTAACAAAACACCCACTCCATCCTGTCAAACAACCACTCAGGCGGGAGAGTCTGTGTCTAAACATCCAGTCAACTTCACGATTTGCTGCTTGCCTCCATTCCGTGAAACCTAAACAGCCACTTAACTTGGTAAAGGAACAGGTCATGCCTGGGTATCTGGACACACCTCTCCTGGCCAGTACTTTTCAACAAAGAAAGTGGCCCTCACAGCCAACAGAATGGTCCCTCACCAAAATGCCCACATCAGTGTACCTTCACACCCCCCAGCCCCCATCCTCAGCAGTCAGGAAGAAATCAGCCCTGGCATTCATTCGGTGAATAATTTTCAGTAGGAGATGGAGGGTTTCTAGTCAAAGTGGCTTCAGGTGGCTGGAGTGACTTGGCAGAATGGTGTCTCTGCCTGCTCCCTGTGCTGTGGTTGGGAGGGAGCCTCTTAGCATCTCTTGCTGCAGAGGACCTGAAGAGGGACACGGAGGGTGCACTGCTCTGTATCTTGCAGGAAGTGGCAAGCCTGTGCTTTGTGTGCTGGCTGAGTTAGTTCTTAGTGTCAGACACCAGCAGCCCCAGCCACTAGCCTACTGTCCAAGGTCCCAGGTCATCATAGGGACCAGAACTTTCTCATTAAATCTATATCCCTGATCACCTCTGAGCATCTCTGTCCAGAGCACTTGTTATGTGGCACTGGGTAAGAAACCCATTATATACTCCACAACGTGTCTACACTACCTGATTGCCCTCACTGTACAGATGATATTCCTGGAGGTTCACAGAGGCCAAAAGGCTACTAAGTGGCATCATTTGAAACCGTCTCTACATTGAGCCAGGTGGACCTTTGAAATACTTATCAAGGAAGGGTCAAGGGTGTCCTTTGGCTTGGCCTATATACCACATTGAAGATGTAGGTGAGATGACACATAAAGAGGCTGTGTGTGTGTGTGTGTGTGTGTGTGTGTGTGTGAGTGAGAGAGAGAGAGAGAGAGAGAGAGAGAGAGAGCACATGGCTTCGAGGGAAGAGGCACTCTATGCCAGTTGTAGACAGGCCAGAGTCCTGAAGAGCACTCTCTCAATTTAGAGCTAATCCCAGTTCTGAGATCTGTTCAGGAATACTGGACAGGGACCAGTGTCCCCAGAGGCCAGCAGTTCCTGGGCTACATGGACGTACATACAGGCAGACTTTAGGGTTGGCTTCTAGGACAGGGAAAGACTTCCTGACCTTGGTGTACCCTCACTGCAAAGCCTAGTTGGCCTCCCATCCCTGGGCACAGGTGTGAGCCTACTACTGACCATGGTTGACCACCCCACCTTCTTAGTCTAGGGAGAAGCGTGTCGATCCACCTCCCTGCATTAGTCACAGAGCATTTTGTTGAAGCCTAACACAAATCACAAGGGCAGGAAATGTCGTAAAGAGAAAAATAATCTTCTGACGGAAAAATAAATTATCAGCCGTGTTCTGAAGGAAAAGAAACATTCTTAAATAATTTCTCTTGCTGTTGGTATTGGCTGGCAGTGTGGGCCAGCCAAGCAAATGGTAATTTCCAAATTAGATTATACATTATGTCATATTAGTTTTATATTAGAAAAACAAACGGGATCAAGGAAGAAGTGCCAAGGTTGGCGGCCATGCTGGCCACGTGACAGCTTCGTTTCCACAGCAGCTTGTTTAATGATTTGGGGGGAGGGGAGGCAAGGAGCAAACTTTCAGCCCACCATGGCTCAGCACAGATTGGTGGCATGGAGATTGGCTCTCCACTGGGGGAGGAAAGGAAAGAGGCCAGGCCTCTGTGACTATGAGTCTAACCAGGTGAGGGAGGCAAGGCACCCTCAGAATGTGCCCTTCCCACCTTCCTCCAGGGATTTACCTTCTCCAGAGGGGCTGGCTTAGAGTCCAGCCACCATGACTGCTAAGTGTACAAAAGAGGCAGCAGGTGAAGACGTCCACATAACACTCTCAGGGAAGAGATGCCGGTGTAGCCCCGGGGGCATCTCTGTTTCTGTATTGTGCTTTCCCGGGACCATTGGAACACCAGATGTCTGTGTCTCCCTTAAGTGCGAAGCCAGAGATGACTCTATGAGGAGATGAACTTGGGGTGGGAAATCACCTGTCCCAAGGCTCTGTGCCAGACTGATGACTGCGCTAACTTCTCTCTTCCTCAGAACAGGCCCACCGGGCCTTAGGCAGAGAGAGAAATGGAGAGATGGAGTAGATACATGAGAAATTTGTGACCATGTTAGGGGACCTGACACAGCTTATAATGGAACTGCCAGGACCTGGGATCATAACTACCATGTGGAGTATGAGGCTTATGCTGTCAGGAAACACACAGTGAGCTTTAGTGATGACATCCTCAAGAGGTATTGGGGATCAGGAGACACTGAGTTGCTGTTTAGGAGGGTTCCTTTAGTTGTCAAAGCATCAGACCACTGGCCCTAAAGCCTGTTTGTCTCTCAGAGTAGGCTCAGCCAGCTGCAGTTGTTTGCATGTGGATTTGGTAGGTGGTATTTATTTATTTATGTATTTTTGGCCAACTGTGTCTCTCCAGGACAGAGGAACCAGGCTGGCCAGGTTATCTCTGAAGGGGTTACACTTGGCACACAGCTTCAAACTACTCTGGATAGTCACAGAAAAGGCAGGAAAAAATGAGAAATACAGATGTTTAGATCAGGAAACAGTACAGGAGCCTTAGAAGTGTTGGTCAGGGATTCCAGGTCTAGGGATCTCCTATTATATATTTGCAAATAAATAATATTGCCTCCTGGCCCCAGGCCAGACATCAGTAATCATCCACAGCACCTTACCTCACAGATCTCAGGTAGCGAGTGCTAATCAATCCAAGGTGGCACCTCCAGGAAACCTACCATCTGCCACTCAGGGTCCAGCTCATTCTTTAGGTATGATTGAGAGCAGGTAAAGAGAGGGAGGTGGTGGAACTCACATTCTGGTCACCAACAGGCAGTGTGATGGGAAGAGGTTACTTGGAACCACTCAATCAGCAGATATCTGACCTGCCACAGCATGTGCCCAGCTCTGGGTGCATTGCTGGATAAAGAGACAGCAGTCAGGCTGGTTGGCCCATCACTGAAGACATTTCTGTCCTTCCTCTGTTCCCCAGAATTGCTGGACTCTACTCCTTAGACATTTGTGTCTTCTCTGTGAACCTCACATTTTCTACATGGTAAATGGGGGCAGGAGTGGTGTTCAAGCCTATTGAGATGCAAAAACTCACCTGGTGAGGTCATCTCAGGATTCTGTGGATTTAGACCCTGGTTTAGATTCTCTCTGGAGTGTCACACAGTCAGTGTTCAGGTCTGGGAAGACACAGCAGTAATTCCTGTGAACCACCAAGGGGAGAGGGAGGCATTCAGCCTAATTCCAGCTTAATTTCTTTTTGATCCCCTGGTGGCCTGGAGGGTAACTGCAGCTCCTGGCTTGCTTCCTGTCAGTGGAAGGCCTAGCTCCTGGGATCACTATCCCTGCAAGCACTCAAAGGGC
This sequence comes from Rhynchomys soricoides, assembly GCA_019843965.1. Classification (NCBI taxonomy): domain Eukaryota; kingdom Metazoa; phylum Chordata; class Mammalia; order Rodentia; family Muridae; genus Rhynchomys; species Rhynchomys soricoides. Next base: position 5,805,225 of record JADRCH010000114.1, on the reverse strand, counting down.
ACTTTCTCTTAGCCAGGCCCCTTACTGAATGTCAGCAACCCTCACAGACTAGTCAAGGGAGAAGAGATAGGAATACACAGAGAGCCCCTAAATGTAGCCTGCCTGGTAATACCTAAAACGGCATAGGCAGAGAGAGGGTGTGGGGTAGCAGTGCCTTCCTGGGAACAGCAATGTCAAAGAAGAGTACTTGTGGAGATGTGTTTGTGTGTGTGTGTGTGCGCGTGCGCGCGCGCATGTGAACGTATGGGGTGGATGGGTAGGTGGTAGTGAGGGGGTAGAGGGAAAGGAAAAGCAGTATTTTTCTGAGCTGTGGAGGCAGTGTAAGCAATAAGGGAGTACATTTATTTACTCAGAAGTATGTATTGAGCAATTACTGAATACCAGGCTATAAAATATCTTCAGTGACAGCCTCAAACCCCAAATTGGCTCTCCTGGGTCCTGGCCTGAACACTTGTAGCATTTCCAGTACAAGTTTGATTCTACGCATGGCTCGTCTCTATGTGGATCCTCCATTACTCTGTAGGACAGCTGCAAGGGAGGGACTTGAGAGGATGTCACTGGGGGTGTTGTAGCACAGGTGAGATGAGATGACAATGTTGGGAGTAAGAGCCTCTCTATTCTCCCTTCAGCTGCCCACTTCTCCTGAAGCCTCACTTTACCCAGAACCACCCCCTTTCCTTGTGTTCATGCTTGGTTGCCTGTCTACAGAGTCTGTTCCTGAGGGCAGGATTTTGGAGCTGTGCAGTGTTAGGAGAGTCCTGGGTTGACTGGAGCATGTAGAACAACTAAGCACAACTGTGGATCGACATAGTTGAGGAGGTGTGTCCAAGTCATAGTTCTACTGCTGTGAAGGGATACTATGACCATAGAAACTCTTTTAAAAGAAAGCATTTAACTGGAGGCTTACCTACAGTTTCAGAGGTTTAGTCCATTATTATCATGGAGGGGATCATGGTAGCACACGTGGCTCTAGAGCAGTAGCTGAGAGCTACATTCTGATCTATAGACCAAGAGAGAGACACTGGACCTGGCACTAGGTTTTGAAACTTCAAAAGATCACACCTCCCAATCCTTCTAATCCTTTCAAATAGTGCTACTCCCTGATGACTAAGCATTTGAATATATGAGCCTATTGGGGGTCCTTGCTATTCAAACCACCACAAGGTGGGAGTGGGAGGGAGGTCAGGTCAGAGAGGGCCTGTGGGGCAAGAACCTTGTGAAGAAAATTCTAGAGCTGAGGAAGTAGGGACTGGTGGTCTCAGATAGAAGGCAAAATTCCGTCATTGCAGGCTAACTCTGAGCAAACAGATCCTGTGAGAAGCAGCAAGGAGCCATCAGTGATTGCACAGTTATAGAATGTATAACAAACTCTTCTTGGGGACTGGAGAGAGGGCTCAGCGGTTAAGAGCACTGACTGCTCTTCTGTAGGTCCTGAGTTCAAATCCCAGCAACTACATGGTGGCTCACAACCATCTGTAATAAGATCTGATACCCTCTTCTGGGGTGTCTGAAGACAGCTACAGTGAGCAGGGCTAGATCAAGCTGGGTGGGAGCAAGCAGGGCTGGGGAGAGAGAAGAAAAAGTGTCTGAAGACAGCTACAGTGTACTTACATATAATAAATATTTTTTTTAAAGGAAACTCTTCTCACATTACCTCACCAAGCCACCTTTATCACTGGGTAGGTTATGCAGTTGGGTCTAATCACAGTGACAGAAGCACCGAGGGATGAAGGGGCTTGCCCCAGGTAACCAAGGTGACACCAGAGTCACAGCCTAGCCTATCTGCTGATCCCATTCATTCATTCATTGTATCGTCTTCCCTCCTTCCTAGATGCAGCTTCCATTTTTCTCCTGGCTGTTGTTTGGTTTGAAGCTATCTTTCCTTCCATTTGGGCTCTTCACACAGTAGCATTCTTACTTTTCAGGTCTGGTTCAGATATCCTTTGTGAAATATCCTCTGACTCTTCTAGGTGGATTTGACGTTACCTCCCTCTTATCCTTCCATCCCACCACCTCTTACCATCACCCATCAGCCTTCTCTCCATCCACTCTCTTGTTTAAGGCAGTGGCCAGAGCCCTCCCTGTAGCCCCACAGTCCTGTGTGAGTGCATGAGTGAGTTCTACTTTCCACTGCACAGGTTTGAGCTTTGTCCTGGGGGGTCCCCAGTCCACAAGCTTCCAAGGTCATGGCAGAACCAGTTTTCTCTATTCCCAGACAGTGCTCAGTATAATGTCGACTTCCGGTCCCCTCTTCTTCATTCAGATTTTGCTCAGTAGGTTCCTTGCCATTGGCTTGCTTCTTAAAGAAGAGACTTTTCAATGTCTGGTGTGACTGGGGTTTATATTAAGAGCATTTTAGTTGGTGTCAGAAGAAACAATTACTGCCATACTAGGGGGAGGGACAGGAGCAGAAGCCACCATCAGGGGCTTTTCTGAGATCCATGTGACTCAGGAGGAGTGGCAAGAGCCTCAGAAGCAGGGGCTGTAGGTGTATCATGAGATGGCTGTGAAGTTACAGAGGAGGTTGGGCAATTGAGGAACAAAGGGAGGGTACAAAAGGCATCTCAGGAATAGTTCATGGATAAAGACTTGGGACAGTGTTGTTTCCTGCCTCCATTCTCAGTCTTGGTATCATCAGGAAGATTTTGGATGTGTGCATGGCCCCAAAACCTAGTGCAAGGAATGGCATTTTAGGGAACTAAGAAAGTGGTATTTCATGGGTCTACGTGTTCCTAAGTCAGTTTCTAAGATGGAGACCTGATATTCCTCTTTCATCTAGGAGGGAAGCAGATCGGAGAATGGTAGATGTTGTGCATAAAGGAAGCCATCTTTCTTTGTGTATCATGTGATCTCTGTTGCAACTATCCAACTCTGTGGCTGTTGCATGAAAGTAGCCAAAAACCAAAAACCAAAACCAAAACCAAAAACAACAAAAGGAAGCATGTGCCTGAATAAGCGCAGCTGTGTTCTAATAAAACTTTATGTGTGGATCCTGACACTTGACATTCACATAATTCTTATATCTTACCTTCCTTATGGTTTCCCCAAACATAAAGAAGCACAGAGCATAATCCCAGTCTCCTAGCAGGGGCTGTCTAGCTTATTGTCCCTCATCCAGATGATTGGGTGAGAGTTGGCAAGGCAGGAAGGTCCACCCAGGGAAGAAGAGATCAGCCTGCTGAGAGAGTCCTCTGGCCCTCTGCACTCCATTCCTCCAACTCTGGGGATCCTCTCACCACTACCAACATCAGGGTGCCTGCCTGCAAGGAGCTGGCTCCTCTGTGAGTGGATGGCTAGCAGCTGGACTCATCAAGGTGGGCGGGCCAGCTATGTTCAGTCTCCGGGAAATGAGTGTGGACATGGTGGGCCCAGTGGGGCTGCCCACCCTTCTCTGCCCGGATCAGGTTCCCTGACTCATCTGAGCACTGTAAACATAGTGGCTGGACAGGCCACCTCTCCTGAGCTCCACTGTAGGCAGCTCTGCCTGGGACGGAAACAGGATTGGGCCTGACAATTTGACATAAACCATGGGGCAGTGTCCGCAGCTGGGGGAAGTCTGGTGACCCACTCCTGGAGGCCCCTATGCTCACCCCAGTGATGGCTGATCCTAGTTACCTTTCTCTGTGGATTCAGGAGTCTATGGAGTAAGGAGCTCCTCTAAGGAGCTGTCCCATTTTGATATAGTTAGAGAAACTGAGGCCCAGAGGAGAGCAAACTCTTACTAATAGGACTCTGGACCCTTCCCAGAGAAATATGAATAAACATGGGTGTCATTTATAACACAAGATTGTTATGAAAATGGATCAGTGTATATGAGACACTTGGAATAGTGTCCAGTGCTCAGCAAGTAGTGTTATCTGTGGTCACTGCCAAATAAAAATGAATATGTAAATGGGGTGGTCTATGTGAGGAGTTGGATCCAAGGACCCTGTCCCTTTAGCCATCAGCTGCCCATGGGAGGGCATGCCTTTGGAGCCAGCCAGGAACATTCTGGTGGGAGTCAGCCAAGCCATCTTCAGGGCAAGTGTGCTTGTTGCCTTACACAACATAGGCCATTCCAGCAGATGGGTACCCACTGGGTCAGGTTAGCACACACAGCCCCTTGTGCTTCTTGAAGCCCAAGTGCTTCTTGTGGGCAAACATAGGTGTGTACCCTGATCATGTGTATGAGTCACATGCATACAGACACATGTGTAGCTTCCCTCCAGCATACAAGTTAGCATTCTGTCTGTCTGGTTAGGTTCACCTGTGTAGCGTGCATGCGCGCTCGCGCACACACACTCATGTTTACATACATGCATCTGCATGCATGTAGCACCTTTCCTTCGTGCACACACACTCATGTTTACATACATGCATCTGCATGCATGTAGCACACACTCATGTTTGCATACATGCATCTGCATGCATGTAGCACCTTTCCTTTGTGCTATCAGTTCAGCATGCTATCTCCTGGACAAACTGTCATCTTTGGGGTCTTTAGACATTTACAGTATTGTTCCTGAGAGAGTATGGTGTTCTAAAGATCTGAGAATGGGGGATCTGGGCCTGGAAATGGAAAGGGTCAATGATTTTAAAGATCCCCGCCATTTTTGAGCACTTTCTGAAGATGCCCAGCAAGTCACATGGGGGCCTGTCATGTCCAGACTTAGACTTGAACTACTTCCGTGGAGAAAGGTCTCACTGGGCCCGTTCACCCTCATTAGGTGCACCACACTCTGATGCCCTTATCCCCTGTTGGTGGGTTCTTTTGGAGACTGCTGGGCCTGCTCAGCCCCCAGTTCCTCACATAGGCCACCTCATCTACATATACTAATTTTTATTTGGCAGTGACCACAGATAGCACTACCTGCTGAGCACTGTACACTGTTCCAAATGTTTCATATACATTGATCCATTTTCATAACAATCTTGTGGAATAAATGACACTCATGTTTATCTTATAGGCAAGGACACTGAGGCACAGTCAGATAAAGCAACTGGATCCAAGCTACGGAGCCAGGAAGCTTAAAAAGCAGAATTTACATACCTGTCTGTGATCTGGCTCCATGAGATAGGGCATATGGTTCATGCAAGTACATGGACCTTGAACCCCAGGGGGAGGGCAACAGGTGACAAGTTGTATTCCTGCAGGTCTACTGTATGCTAGACCCTTTGCTGGGAGTGCTCACTGGCCTTTGTGCCACTAGATTCTAGCCTACATGTTCTCCCTCCCCCTTCCCTCCCCTCCTTTTCCTCCAGCCCCATGAGGCTTTACTGCTGAACACTCTGGGGGCAGCCTCCTCAAGGGACCTGGGTTCTTCTTACAAAGTTCCTAGTGGGTGTGGCTGGGGCTGTGGTTAGGACTGGGCACCAAGAGGCTGGGCCCTTTCCTACTCGAATGCACAGAAGGGACATGCTTCCCAAACCCATTTCTTCCTGTCTCTTCTCTTCTTCCTCACATGCTTTGAACACCCTGGCTTCTATATTCTACAGTTCAGTTGTGTGCACACCCCTCCCCCATCACTTTTTAGCAGTCTTCAGATTGTGACCACAGCTTTACCATCTCTTCTGGGAAGTCTCCATGGGTCATATGGCTGCTGGCGGCGTACTCTCTGCTTGGGCCCTGTGGCTCTGTGTCTGCTTCTTCATGCATCCCCTTAGTCTGTCTGGGGCCAGGTACACACAAGTAATTTCGTGGATGCTCATCAAGTGCTGTCTGTTGCAGGACCCCCAATCATTTCCCACAGGAACTGGACTCTGTCAACCAGATGCTGTTTAACTTACGAATTTTGTTCTCAGCCCCTTACATAGAAATGACACATGGTTGGATTCATCTAGGTTCTAGAATATTACCTTTATGATACTCTAAAAATATGAATTAAAAGTAGAAAAATGAATGACAATTTTACTATTCTGACTCAGTTTCGCTTGGGAAGAAAAGGGGTTCCAAGGGGCAGGACACACATAGGCTGGGTTGCCTAGTGGCTGCAAAGTCTGGCTGCCCACCCGCACGCCTGCTCGCCATCCACATGGGGGAGAAGCTGGTAAACAAGGGCCTTCCTGTCTTTCTCTGCTCTCCCTTATTTCTAAAAATAAACTGGAATCTTCTCCTCATCTGCCCCCAATTTTCTCCTGCTTGACCCTGATGACCCATGCCCTTAGATGAGGCCACATGTGTGCCCACTGCTGGACAGATGGGCTGGCCCTGAGGTGCAGATGGTGGGAGCTTTGAGACCACTATGGCCTCTGCTCCTCCAGCTACGCCTTGCAGGGAACAAAGCCCTCAGTAACCCCTAGACTGCAGTGAAGTGGGGGCCTTGTTTACAACAGGACCCTCTGCCCTGCTGTCAGGAGCTGTCCCACTTTTGGTACACCGAGCCTAGTCACATCTGCTGTATTCTTGACTGCTCTCAAGTTCTCGAGGTCAGTGTTGAACAGTCAAGGAAAACAGGGAAGTTAGTTTACTTCTTCAGGACTGTGAAGCTAGCAAAGAGCAGAGCCAAAGTTCTAAACCAGATCTCTCTGCTTTAAAATCCTGCCTTTGAACAACACTGTCTTTCCTGGTTCCTGACATCAGAACCAAGGCGTGGTCTCACAACTTTGCAGCCAAAGGGTTTCATAGTGTTCATTTAGCTGGTGTTTACTGAGTAGTTACACTGGAAAGAAAGGAATTTCAGGCTCATGTGGAGGATGGAGCTGAGGATACCAGATGTTACCATGCCACTTGCAATAGCCATTCTGCAGCGAGAGGGCACCAGGCTTTGTACTGAGTTCTCAGGTTCTGAAATCTTTCTTCAGCATAACCAGTTGGCATGGTGAGCTTTGCTTTTGGTTAATTACTCTGTGTCTGCTCGATGCCTGTACAGGGCACAGGGACCTAGAAGATGAATGGATCTAGCCTCATGAGTGTTAGAAAGGCGTGTATATGAATGACAGTTCTGGTACAAGGTGACAGAGCATTGTGATAATAGGTCTGCTTAGTACTTATGGACCATGGGGGTCTAGGTTAAAACCTGGCTGGCTCTGTATCCTGCTACAGGCAGCCCAGTGGCTTCCCTCCTGCAGCAGTGACCTGTTAGTTTCCTCTGGACTAGTGTTCAAGGACATGGCAGTGTGATGGAGCCCATCTCTTCTTCCCCTGCTAAGCCCCTGGCTCTCTTTTTGTATCCTAATACCACCAAACTGCTCTAGGGTCCTCCCCAAACAAGAGACTTTTCTTTCTTTCTTTTTTTTTAACTTCAGCCACGTTATCATGCCTTCTGGCATGTATCATGTTCCTTATCACACCCCACTTTCTCCTGGTTGCCTCTTACCCTGAAAATAGCACTCAGAGATGCCAGGTTCCTAGGTGGCAGCTGGGCACGAGAAGTTCCTACAATGGATACATGTTGACCAAAGGAGAAGAATCACTTAAAGTTAACAGATCGTGGTCTCCACTTCTGCAAATGGGCTCAAGTATAGGAAGATAAAGTTCTTGTTAGAAGAAAGGACGGTTGCCTAGAGGGCTAAGGAGAAAGTGCAGCTCAGATTTTGAGATCAGAGAATCTTCCTGGGGTTCTCAACCCCAGACCTGGGCCTCAGATGATGCTTTTATTGTGCCTGTAATGTGTGTGGTACTGCTTGACGCCATTTCCATACATTAAGGTGTCTGATCTTTGCAACAGCTCCATCCTTATCCCCATTTTATATGTCTGGAAGTAGAAGCACAGAGATCAGTTGACTTTCTTAAACCCACGCAGCTAAGAACAATCAAAAACTGAATTATTATCCAGGCTTTTGTCTCTAGTAGCTTAAACTCTAATCTCCTTGCTATTACAAGAAGGGGAAGAAAGATGGTCTGGAGTGTAAAGGATAAACATCATTCTACCTAACACGGCATGGGACAGTACATCCCTACCTCCCACCATGCTCATACTGGATCCACAGGAGCTCCCTGTCAAGGACAGACAGTGCCATCTTCTTGTGGATTCCATATTCCAGTAGGGTACCTAGATTGTGGGGGTGCCACTTGAGCATCAGTGGCTGGGCCAGAGCTCCCTCCTCTTATCTTTGGAAGCAGGAAAAGGAGATGATATTCTCACTCACAGATGAAGGAACTTAAAGGGGTGGGAGATATTATGGTCTGTATCTGAGATGCCCCCTTAATGTTTATGTGTTAAAGGCTTTGTCCTGATTGGTAGATCTGGTCATTGGAGCTAACTAGATCTTGATGTCTCTGACCTTATCAATTGATTAGTCTATGGATGAGTTATTTGAGGACATTATTAGAGGGTGACAAGAATGAGGATGTGAGTCTAGTTGGAAGAAGCAGGTCTGCCCTGGAAAGATAGACTTTGCCCCCGTGCCTTCCTGCTATGCTCTCTTCCAACTCACTGTGAGGTGAGCAGACTCTTGCAATTCACTTGTCCACCACCAGGATGGCTGGACTCATCTCAGGCCCAAAGGTAGCATCTTAAGCTACCTTAGACTGAAACCTTGGAAGCTAGGAGCCTAAATCCATCTACCTTCAAACTTTTTCACATATTTATTGCAATGGTGAAAATTCTGATTAATGCAGAAGGTAAAAGAGTGGGAATAGTCTCCAGGATGCAGCTTGGATCTGAGATGCCACACTCTGGAGCTAGAGCCTGTCTCTAGCCATCAATGCCCGAGGGGCCAGTCCCTGTGCACCACACATGAAAAGCCTCTATCAAATACATAGTGCCAGGATGCCTGACACTTGCTCTGAGCACAGGTGTGCCCTCAGTGCACAAGTGAGGAAGTATGGGAATAGTGGACCCAGCCAGGAGTGGAAATGGTCTGGATTGTCTGTACCATCATCCTCATGCTGCCCTTGTACAGATGGTTGTGGATGAGAGTCCAGGACTGACCCAGACTGATTTCTCTTCCCTTCCCCACCCTCTCTTCCTAACCTCTACAAAGACATAAGATCCTGGGTACAATATCCTTAAGATTCTTCTGACCAAGGACTTAGACACTGTTCCTTAGGGGAGCTCGAAAGGGGTTATTTAGTGATTGGGACACCTCAGAGATGACTTCTCCTTACTTCAACTTGTAGTGACGTTTTGGGTCTTTCAAAGCATCTTTCCAGTCTGTGATCAACATTTATTTTTACCAAGAGAGAAAAAGACAGAGATAAGTGAACCAAGCCCATGATCAGGGGACAGAAGCCAGGACATAGTTTTTCCCATTCCTGCTGCCAGCCCTTCTTGCTCCTTTTCCCTTTCTTTCCTGCATCAAAGGAGGAACGGGACACGAGTCTGGAATAAGCAGATTCAATGGAGCGGGAGGATTAATGGTTCCGAATTTACAGTTCATTTATTAAGTGACCTTAAGCAAGTCATGTTCCCTCTCTTGGGTTCCTGTGTTTAATTATGAATTATTTTTATTTCTTTAAACATTTCATAATTAGTTAATTATTAATTAATTAGGGAAGGAAGCTACCATCCCATTCTTTACTTGGCTGGAGGTTTATAGAAATTGACCCAATGAAGTATTTTTTCTCCCTCCCTCCCTTCCTTCCTCCCTTCCTTCCTCCCTTCCTCCCTCCCTTCCTTCCTCCCTTCTTCCCTCCCTCCCTCCCTCTCTCCCTTCTTCCCTCCCTCCCTCCCTTCCTTCTTTGTCTCTCCATCTCTCCACACATCCAGTCATACGACAACACATTCACTCAAGTTGGTACACCTCTATCTGCCCATCCACCTATCTTTCCCTTCCCCATTCCTCCTGCCCAGCTACTCATCCATCCACCAATGGATGCTTTTCATCTATCCATGTACTCATCCATCCTTGGGTCTATTCATTTAAGGTCTGGCCTAACTTCTGTCTTTTCCAGGTTTCGCCATGAAAATTTTTTCTTGTTTTTAAGCAGTTGTCCATCCATGGTCACTCACATTTAAACTGCCTCTTCTCACAATCAGTCCTTAACTAAACTGGGAGGTCTTAAGTGGGAGGGAGAAGGCTGATTCAGTTGGGATCCTCAGCATGCTGCAGCACTCACCATATCTCTGCAGCTCATAGCTCCCTGAGCCACTCCAGTGCAGGTCCTGATTCACACCTCTGAGTCCCTCTTCTCTGCCGGTTCTAAGCCTCAATCGCACGTCCTCACTTCAGAGATCTACAGAGGTTGAGTCCTACCTGGGATCACACAGCAAGCCCATGGGAAACTTGGAATAGAATTTGAGTCTTTTCTGGTAGTGATAGGTAGCCAGAACCTCCCTCATCTGGGACACTGCCAGGAGACCTACCAAGTGGGCCACCAGAAGAGGGAGCAGCTCTGAGTCACCCACATCCTCTCCATTCTTCCATCCTGGGACCTGCACAGCCAGCCCAGGCAGCCACAGCAAGCCCCCCTGGCTATCTTGGCAAGATACTGGGTTGGGTGGGGACTGGAGGCTTGCTATTTTCAAGCTTAGGCTGCTCCTGAGCTGCCAGGCCTCTGCTGGTTCGCTAGACTCACCCAGGCTGTTCTGGTTCTGGCCAGCTGGGGTGGTCCTCAGTGCCATTCCCAGTGACAGAGGTCAGGCCTCCCCTAGTGCCTGCAGTGTGTCACTGGTAGCTCCCCAGGGCTCTCGCAACTGGCTTGTACACTTGATGGGCGGGCTGTAAACAAGCCATCAGCAGAGGTGGTCTTGGCCCTCCCTTCTCTTCTCCTTCCCAGACTTGATAGCTCTCAGCCACATTGGAAGAATTAGGGGACGGCTGGTAGAGGGAGGAGGCTGGCTCCCATGTCAGGCACGGGGAACCATGCATAAGTCCTACCATATTGGCTGTGTGTGTGTGTGTGTGTGTACTTGTGCACATGCAAGTGAGGGAAGTGGGTTCTGTTTCTGTGATGCTGTCCTGGGGATCTGAGGTCAGGACCTCCCTAAAAAGCCTTCCTCTTTGCTTGCTTCAGAGCCTTTCTAGAGCAGGGAAAGGCGTCCAATATTGTCCTCACTTGTTCTAGATGCTGTTCACTGGGCCTGGGTCAGCAGAAGTAGGATCTCAGCAGCCTGGAGGAGCCCTTTCTTCTCTGTGTCTCTGTCTCCTGTGAGAGATTCTGTGGTGGCTCAGCCATTCTGTCGCTGTTTAAGAGACTCCCCCTGGGAGAGGTCCTTGGGCCTGAGGGTGTTAGATCCCCCAGTATAGGAGAATGACAAGGAGGAAAGATGAGAGTGGGTGGGTGGGTGGGAGGGTGGGTTGGAGAATATCCCCATATTGGCAGGGGGAAGGAGGAGGGAATGGGGAGGTTCCAAAGGGGAGATCTGAAACATTTGAAATGTAAATAAAATACGAAAAAAAAAAAAAGATAAAAAGAAAAAGAAAAAAAAGAGACTCCCCCTGTCTCCTCTGTCTTGATCACTTGGGATTCCTAGGCTCTTTCTACATAAGAGGAGACAGAATCTGAGAGGATGAGAGATTGTGCAATGGAAACCAGGCTTTGGGTCTGGCTTCTCTGTCTCCTTTGGGGAATCCAGTGCTCTCTGTGCTTCCAGAACCGTCTGAACGCACAGTGAGCTGTAGAGAGGTGGGGGTCTGGCTGCAGTTCCTTCAAGGAGCCATGAGTCAGGGAAATAGCCAGAACGAGAGGGGTCTCCTGTGCTTCCAGGGATGATCATGTGGTTAGGCTGCAAGAATATTCAGAGCCTCCAAGAATTGGCATGTTCTGTTGTGAGTTGGGTAGAGGAAGGGTGGGGTAGGTTACTTCAGACAAAAACAATCCCAGGGATGGTGCTGAGGGGGCAGAGTATCCCTCCTATTAATCCATGACTCTAGAAGTAACCTGCTGTCTTCCTTCCCTTTCTGTGGTATTCAAGAAGACTTAACCTCTTTGTTAGTCATTAAGAAGTGACCAGCTACTGCTGTGCCCTAGGGGAAAACTTTTACACTCACTGTCAACGAACCCACAGAGTTTCCCTGTAGAAAAGACCCTGTTCTTACTTACCCACCATTAGGGATTGAACAGATATCAGCTCTACAGGGTGGGGCAGATGGCTCAAAGTGTCAGAGCAGAGACTTTGTCTGTCTTTGCAGGATTGTTTCTCCCCTGGCACTTGACCACCAGGGCAGAGCGGAAACTACTATTACCCTTCCATTCAGCTCACACAGTACTGAGATGGGTTGACTGGGGAAGAAGACTTGTGGCTGGGTGTCAGGGCACACCCTGGCTTTCCCTGGCCTGCAGACTGCTTCTCTTTCTAGAGATGGCTCCCCCTTTTTCCCTTAGGCCCCTGGGGTTTCTGGAGGTCTGGAAGCATTGTAAGATGTGGGAATTCTGGTTCCTGGGAACCACACTGGAGTCTGGACTGTCATAAAGGGCAAGACTGATAGGGCAGGAAACCTTTGGTGGCACTGTGAGCATCCGGCATTCACCTCAGCCAGCGCCAGGCCTGGAACCAGTAACACGTGGATTTGATTGCTTGGGAAATCAGTGTGGGGGGTCTGGGGAGGAAAACAGGGTTGGAACAACTGATCCATCTAAAAATAACAGAGCCCTGAATCCCAAGGGGCACACACTGTCCCATTCCAGATTTGGAAGTCGCCTGTAGTGCTGTTTATAGTAGGCAACCTCCGTGGGTGGCTTCTTGGTGACTTGGGGCAGCCTGGTGACAACAGCAGTGAGGAGCTAGGGAAAGTCTGGGTTCAGGTCCTGTGTGACATCTCTTTATGTGGGTGACCCAGGCAAGAGAAGCCATCCCTGCTTCTTTAGGACACACACACTGAGCTCACCTAGCCATCTGGTCTGAGGACATGCAAACAAGTGCTTCATATACATTTGTTTGTCCCTGGCAAAAGGGAAGGTTCAGGTACCTGAGACAAAAGTAAGCCCCATTTGGTTAGATTACAGCGTCTAGTGCCTTCTTATGTGCTCCCCTTCCCCCAGCTCAGTCTCCGTGATGTTACCTACCTGTGTCTACTCAACAGCTTCCAACAACTCAAAAGTGCTTCCTTTACCAAGCTAAAATCAGAATGGTTCCACCATTGCTACACTGGTAGGTAATACACTTTATATCTTTGGAGGCACTCAAAGCAAAGCTTGACATGACCTGGCAGGGAAGTAATCTATGGCTTAGACTAGCTGGTAAACATCTGACCACAGGTCTGGCCCTTTGTCTTTAGCTATGTCCCACATTCTCTCCCACTTGAGGAGTGTCCTGATGGGAACCAAGGCAGATCCCTGAGTGGCTGTGCTCTTCCAGGCATTCTTTGGTGCTCTGATTATGCCAGTTCCCAGGTTCACTTGTGAAGTAAAGATGGCACTCTGGTGTCACAGAGTGTGTCAAGAAAGTCTCAGCTAGCAGGCATGTCAGAAGTCACAGAGTTCCTTTGGCATGGCTATCCTGGAGAGGGACTGCTCAGGGCAACAGGTGAGATCCAGGAGTCTATGGCCAGGCCTATGCTCAGAGCACATGTAAAAAGGGATCTGCTATAGAAGTCATGTGCTCAATGGTGAGATTTTCTGCTTCTAGGCTGTGTGGCTTGGGGTAAATTAGGCTGCTCTTCTGTGCTACATCTTCCTTGTGGAGTTGCTGAGGAGTCTGGATGAAATCCAATGGAAACAGAGTCTGGCTGTGGACAGTTCAGAGTGGCTGGGGGAATGTCCCTGGTGCTGAGGCAAGGGCACAGAGGAGCTGCACAGCTAATAATGCTTCTCCTTGGCCAGTCTCTCAGTCAGTACCAGAGAGCCTCCTCCACAGGGCCTTCTTGGGCCCCTGCAAAGTTCTACCCCTCCAGACCTTTCAAGCTTTGAGCTTCCCACTGCAGAGGTATAATTTTGGCTGGGCTTGAATTCACAGAGATCTACCTGCTTCTGCCTCCTGAATACTGGGATTGAAGGCATGTGTTACCTACCACCCAGTCTTAGGTGAGTCAGGCTTGAGGCATTTCTTCTCTGTTAAACTGTGCTAGTGCTGATCTCATGGATGTATTGTAAAATGTCTAACTGGTAGCCTCTATCACGACAATGATGACAGCAATGACATTAAGCTGTTCATTGGTTGAGATTTCCCTGTGAGCCCTTCTCTGAGTTCCTAGTGCACTTCAGGGCCATAGAGAGGACGTGCCTACATAAGTCTAGGTGTTCATCCTGTAAGCCCACCATTGCAACACAAGGCAGTGCAAGTTAAGGAGGAAGCAGTCCTCCTGCATCCAGGAGCAAACAAAAGGAGTCTGGGTGCCAGGAGAGGTCAGGGAAAGTTTCATGGAGAACCATGGAGCTGAGAGTCGGAAGAGTAGACCTTGGTCAGGTGGAAAGGCTGGGCCCAGCAGATACTATGGCCCAGAGGGGAAAAGACGACGGAGACCCTGAAGCAGACTAGAGTGGTCAAAGCACAGAGCACTGAGATCCTAGCTTCCACAGCAGCCAGGATCCCAGTAACATCTTCTAGTGTCTGTGGAGTGCCATGGTCAGAACTCCATAGCAGGGGTGCCATTTAGTAATGCTAAAGAAGAGGGGTGACAGTCATCTGGTATTGCTGATGCACTATCTAGGCCTTGATCTTTGAGAAGTGCTGCATGCAATTGGTTAGCAAGGACCCTTGTAGGTGTGGGGGTGTGCAGTAGGTGAGAAAGCTCTCCAGTCAAGAACAGTTCCCCACATCCTGCCTGGGAAGCTCAGCAGTTGCCAGGTTAGGCTGGATCTCAAATACTCTGCTTGAGGCCAGGTAGCCACAACTATCACAAGGCCAGTTTCCCTCCTGTCCCCACAGATAGAGAAGGACTCCTAGTGAAGTGAGGGACAGGACTGCATAGGAAAACAAAGTGGCTCCAGTCTACCTATACCAGCTAACCTTCTCCGTTCCACCTGCCCAGCCCTGATCCCTCTTCCCCTTCTGATGGGCCAGGCTTCTCAGTGCCTCTCTGGCAGTTAGGCTGGTGATTAAGCTCTGCTTCCCCAAGATTCTGGGCCCTACCTTGCCTCATAGGACTGCCCAAGGGCAAGCAGTGACCTTCTAAGGACTCCAACAAGCCATTGCTGTCTGCTTGAGGAAAGGCATCTGTGGCCCACCGCCCCCCTCCTCCGCCAGAGAGGGAAACACAATACACCGATAATGATCTAATATTTATACAACGCCTTTCTACCAGATGCATCCCAACAAAGTTTACAAGCTGTCCCCGCGGACAGCGCAATGTATTCCAGACCCTTTCCCTGCCTCCGCCCTGCCCCCTCCCTGGTGTGTGTGTGTGTGTGGGGGGAGGGATGATGCCAGCAGAGCTCATAAATCCACCTGAGGGACAGGCCTGTCCAACCGCACACCAGGACCTAGCTGTGGCACGCCTTGCTGGGCACTGCCCAGTACAGAGGTCACATGCTTTTCTGAGTGGAAAAGAAAGCCTGGCCGTGGAGAGTAAGGCTGTACCCAGGGTTGGGCCTGAAGTTTGGCCAAAACTCACAGCACCCAGCGAGCCTCTCCCCAGCCCTCCATATCCTCAGACCCGTGGGAGGGACATAAGGAGGGCCGGCTGGCTGGGCACAAATGTTCCTCCTAGTCACTTCCTCCGAGGCGGCTCCATGAATGAGGATTTGTGTTCGTTCCCTCCCTGTAAATTGCCCTTGGTCACCAGGGCCATGTTGTGTGTCAGAGTCCCTGACCACCAGCCTTGGACAAAACCTGCTTTGTGAAGTCCGGGTGGAAGACAAACAAATGATTATTACCTTTGAGTGTCCCCTCCCCCAGCCCTTTCTCTTGGCCTGGAGTTAAGACCCTTTTCTCTGTCAACAATCTTGACTTTGTTCCCCCCCCCCCCCCGAGAAGGAAACAGCTCGCAGAGGGGTTGCCGAGATGCCTCTTGCAAGAAAACCGTTTGGGAGGCGGGTGGAACAAGACAGGGGTTACAGGAAATGGCAGGCATTTTTTGTTGAATTAAACCATTAGGAGTGACCCCCAAACCAGAGCCAGGCCGAGGGAACAACTGGATACATTTAGGTCAGGACAAGCAGCCAAGAGAGGAGCTGAAACCAATTACCATAAATGAATGTTTCTCTTTTATTCACGACCACCGTGCCTGTTCCCAGGATGCTCTTGGGCCTCTTATAAAAACAGATGAACTCTCTGGTTTTGTTGGGGGAGTTATTAGCTAATGCAACTGTTGGGCAATTTATCAAACATTAACACATGCTGAGATTAATGGCCAGGAGATATCCTTGTCACTGCTGGTCTCCGAGGCTGCTGGACTTTGGGGCTGCTTTGGGTAGGTCCTTCTCCTCTGTGGGAACCTTTAATTAGGTTTTTAGTATCTAGCCTGGGGTAGGGTCCTTGAGGCTGTGACTCCTCACTGCCATTTGGGTGAAGTGATCCCTGGTCTGTCTCGAGCCCAGTCTGCTCTATGTCCCCGGTACCCCAATTTGCTTAGGAGTCCCTGTCATTTACCAGGAGCTGTGGTTTATGCTGTGTCTGGGCCTGTGATGGCCAACCCAGCATGCCCTCCTGACCCAGATGCACTCTCTCTTTGACTCTCCATGTAACTTCTTTTCCCGAGGGACTGGCAGTCCAGGGCTCCCTCTCTGTACCTCATGGCCCTGAGATCGTACCACATCTGGACCTCACTTGGTTTGGAAACCAAATGGTGGGTTTGCAGTTTTGGTTGCCTAAACCGATTGCCCTGGAGATAATGTCTGATCCATTGCCTAGCCAGAGCCTAGAGCAGTGTGTGTCTTGTTTGTAAGTGTATATGTGTGTGTATGTGTATATGTTTATGTGCATGTGTGTTTGTTTGTATGTGTATGTGTGTGCATGTGTGTATATGTGTATATGTGTGTGCCTCTATTTGTGTGTGTATATGCATGTTGTTTGTGTGTGTGTATATATGTGTGTATGTGTGTGTATATGTGCATATGTGAGCATGTATGTTTGTATGTGTGTGTGCATGTGTGTTTGTGTGTTGTGTATGTGTATGTATATGTGTGTGCCTGTGCAGGATTTTAGATGAGAGTAACTGAACAGTGAACAGCAGACTCATACACAGGTGCACAGGGGGCTCTCTTTGACCCCTCTAGGCTCAGGCTGCCTGGCTATCCACTAAAGAAAAGGAATTGTGTTTCTCACACCAGGTTTTCACTGCTGTGGATTCTCAGGGATTGGCATCTGGCTGAGAGTGGCATAGGAGAGAAGACTTGAGTGTGTGGCCTGGTGTATGTACTTGTCAGGCCCCATTTTCCTCATCTGTGAAATGGGTAGGGGATATGTGGTCAAGGCTTAAGACTACATATTGTTGAAGGGTGCATGGTTTGGGGGTATTTTTAATCTTCCCAAAAGAGGGGGGAAGGAAGAAAGCTGAGTTCAAGCTACCTTACTGAAAGAATGAATTCAGCTTCCTGATAGACTTTTGGTTAACATCCCTTTGGTGTGGGGGTGCAAAAGATCTGGTTTTCAGTCAGCAGGAGGAAGGCCTCCCCCTGTTCAGCTGGGGCCTATTTACACCATCTCTTGGAATTTACCGTCTGAAAAATGGGACGATAATGCTTCATGCCCTGGGGGTGTTAGTGTCTGAGTTCAGCTGTTGGCCCAGAGCTGGGACTCATTAAATAGTAGCTGCTATTATTACTATTGATTATATTAACAGCAGCCACAGGCAGGCGCAGAGCATGGCAGGAAGGCCTCTGCCTGTTGTCTTCATTGTTTCTTGATGAGGAAATTTCGTGGGAGTCGGTGTTCCAGAATTAAGGTTCATTTTCTCTGCCAGTTGACATGCTGTGTTTGTCGCCTTGTAGCAGCAGCCCCTCTGCCAGGCTCGGCAGCCTGCCTTGACCAGCCCAGCAGTTCAGGCCTGCTGCTGGAGGCTGACATCTGCCAGGAAAGCAGACCATCTTCCCGGGGATTTTCTGTTTGCAGATGTATGGGGGTGGGGGGGGAGGTTGGCAGAGAAGGCATAAAGCAGGCTCTGGTGCAGGCTCTGGTGCAGGCTCTGGCTCCTTTCCATGTGTTGGGCCAGTTACTTCCAAGTAGTAGATGCACAGTAGGTCTGCAGCAGGAAGCAGCCTCTCACTGGGCACACAGGAGTGCCCCTCCTCGTGTGTGTGTGTGTGTGTGTGTGTGTGTGTGTGTTGGTGGGAGAGCAGGAAGGAAGAGTAGCAGGGAAGAACAGACAAGGCAGTAAGGTCTTCCTAGCTAGAAGACAGGCCTGAGACTTGTCTAGACTCTAGGACGGAAGTCCCTTAGACTCACTTTACTTTGTAAAATGTGGAAAAATATGGGTTCAAAGCCCTTTATCCGGTATGTTTAAAAGTCGACTATTTGGATTTCTGAAGAGAAATGTCATACAGAGTATATTTTATAAAGCTCTGTAGCTGGGTAGGAACGCAGCCTCTGAGCAGATGCTGATTTCTGCAATGGGATACGTGAATGAAAACCTCAGACAGAACTGCTGAAGATTGGGCTTTGTGTCATCAAAGAAAAAAAAATCTTGCTCCAAATTTCTGCAGAAACACTTCATGTTGGATCTTCTTTGGTTTTGGAGTTGAAGATACAGGCTGTGGACCTGAACAGTCTGTTTCCAGAGTCTAAGCTCCTCCTTGTAGCATGTAACTTTTATTCTTTTCCATGAGAACACACCTACATTTTGCTATCCAGTCACCTGTTAGGAGACAATAGGGTTCTTCCCACTGTTGCTGTTAGAAATATTGCTACTGTGAACAATTGTAGACGCGTTTGTGTGTGGACACATGGTTCCTATTCTATTGAATACATTCCTAGGGGTGGAATTGCTGTGTCAAATGCTAACTTTGTGGTTAGCTTTTTGAGGAAATGCTAGCCATCTCCTGGTCCCCCACAAACTGGCTGTATCATTCTACATTTTCAAGAGTGGCATATGAAGGTTTGATTTTCTTAGAGTATTCTGATTGTCTAACCATAACTGTCCTCCTGAGGGTGAAGTGGTATCTTATCAGGATTTTGATTTGTATTTCTCTCATGATTACTCTTTAAGTGTGCTCTGGTCATTTCTACCTTATTTGGAAAAACAAAAAAGGTCTTCATATCCTTTATTAATTCAGTATTAGTTGCAAGTGTTCTTTGTTCTAGACAGAAGCCTCTTATTATAGATGGCTTACAAATGTTTCCTCTCGGTCCAGGCATTGACCTTTCACTGTTTTTTAAGATTTATTTTTACTGTGTGTCTGTGTGTAGGTTTATGCCCTTAGTGCTGTGCCTTCAGAGGCCAGAGAGGGTAGTGGATCCCCAAGAGCTGGAGCTTTAGACAGTTGTGAGCTGTTAGACCTAGGTACTGAGAACTAACCTCAAGTCTTTTATAAGAGCAGTATATTCTCTTACTGAGCCATCTCTTCAGCCCCAACCTTTTACTTTTTGGATGGCTCCCTTGGAAGCACAAGCTGTCCCGCGCTACCGTCTCGCCAGCAAGAACGACGCGGCACACAAAGGATCCTTCTGCAGTA